>CM059806.1:37416066-37446066 GCA_030435695.1 Brachymystax lenok tsinlingensis
TAAATAGGTAGTTGATTGTTAGAATCTCAGACTAGATATCAATAAATAGGTAGTTGATTGTTAGAAACTCAGACTAGATATCAATAAATAGGTAGTTGATTGTTAGAAACTCAGACTAGATATCAATAAATAGGTAGTTGATTGTTAGAATCTCAGGGGCCTTGTTGTTAGAGTGTCTACACTGATATTGGAAGGCTGTGGAGTCCTACCAAAGACCTTTATAAATGCTATACACTTGTCTGACTGACCCTGTCTGTGTCTCAGTTCCGCCTGGTGGTGAAGACAGCTCTGAAGTTGTTGCTGGTGTTTGTGGAATACTCCGAGTCCAACGCCCCTCTACTCATAGAGGCCATCACTACTGTAGACACCAAGAGAGGTACCGGTCTGTTTGTCTGTCGCTCTGTCACTCTTTCTGTCTGTCAGTCAGTCTGTCAGTCGGTCTGTCTGTCGCTCTGTCTGTCAGTCGGTCTGTCAGTCAGTCAGTCTGTCAGTCAGTCTGTCGGTCTGTCTGTCAGTCGGTCAGTCTGTCAGTCAGTCTTGATTGAGGGATTGATTCATTGAGTGTTTGAGTCATGGATTGGTTAAGCGATCAATAGGCTCGATGGTCAAATGAAAGAATGATTGATATATTATTGACTCATGGTGTTTCTCCAGGTTGTAAACAGTGGTCTAATGCCATGGAGATCTTAGATGAGAAGGATGGAGTGGACACAGAGCTACTGGTCTACGGTATGACCCTCATCAACAAGGTACAACACGTGTGTCTATGTGGGGGACTGCCTATGTGGGGGACTGATTATGTGGGGGACTGCCTATGTGGGGGACTGTCTATGTGGGGACTGCCTATGTGGGGACTGATTATGTGGGGACTGATTATGTGGGGACTGATTATGTGGGGACTGTCTATGTGGGGACTGATTATGTGGGGACTGTCTATGTGGGGACTGTCTATGTGGGGACTGATTATGTGGGGACTGATTATGTGGGGACTGATTATGTGGGGACTGATTATGTGGGGGACTGATTATGTGGGGACTGCCTATGTGGGGGACTGATTATGTGGGGACTGTCTATGTGGGGACTGTCTATGTGGGGGACTGTCAATGTGGGGACTGTCTATGTGGGGACTGTCTATGTGGGGACTGTCTATGTGGGGACTGTCTATGTGGGGACTGCCTATGTGGGGACTGCCTATGTGGGGACTGATTATGTGGGGACTGATTATGTGGGGACTGATTATGTGGGGACTGCCTATGTGGGGACTGATTATGTGGGGACTGCCTAAGTGGGGACTGCCTATGTGGGGGACTGATTATGTGGGGACTGCCTAAGTGGGGACTGCCTATGTGGGGACTGATTATGTGGGGACTGCCTATGTGGGGACTGTCAATGTGGGGACTGTCAATGTGGGGACTGATTATGTGGGGACTGATTATGTGGGGACTGATTATGTGGGGACTGCCTATGTGGGGACTGTCAATGTGGGGACTGTCAATGTGGGGACTGATTATGTGGGGACTGATTATGTGGGGACTGATTATGTGGGGACTGATTATGTGGGGACTGCCTATGTGGGGACTGTCAATGTGGGGACTGTCTATGTGGGGGACTGTCTATGTGGGGACTGATTATGTGGGGACTGATTATGTGGGGACTGATTATGTGGGGACTGATTATGTGGGGACTGATTATGTAGAGGACTGATTATGTGGGGACTGATTATGTGGGGACTGCCTATGTGGGGGACTGATTATGTGGGGACTGTCTATGTGGGGACTGTCTATGTGGGGGACTGTCAATGTGGGGACTGTCTATGTGGGGACTGTCTATGTGGGGACTGTCTATGTGGGGGACTGTCTATGTGGGGACTGCCTATGTGGGGACTGCCTATGTGGGGACTGATTATGTGGGGACTGATTATGTGGGGACTGATTATGTGGGGACTGCCTATGTGGGGGACTGATTATGTGGGGACTGCCTAAGTGGGGACTGCCTATGTGGGGACTGATTATGTGGGGACTGCCTAAGTAGGGGACTGCCTATGTGGGGACTGATTATGTGGGGACTGCCTATGTGGGGACTGTCAATGTGGGGACTGTCAATGTGGGGACTGATTATGTGGGGACTGATTATGTGGGGACTGATTATGTGGGGACTGATTATGTGGGGACTGCCTATGTGGGGGACTGATTATGTGGGGACTGCCTATGTGGGGACTGTCAATGTGGGGACTGTCTATGTGGGGACTGTCTATGTGGGGACTGATTATGTGGGGACTGATTATGTGGGGACTGATTATGTGGGGACTGATTATGTGGGGACTGATTATGTGGGGACTGCCTATGTGGGGACTGTCAATGTGGGGACTGTCTATGTGGGGGACTGTCTATGTGGGGACTGATTATGTGGGGACTGATTATGTGGGGACTGATTATGTGGGGACTGATTATGTGGGGACTGATTATGTGGGGACTGATTATGTGGGGACTGATTATGTAGGGGACTGATTATGTGGGGACTGCCTATGTGGGGACTGCCTATGTGGGGACTGATTATGTGGGGACTGATTATGTGGGGACTGCCTATGTGGGGACTGATTATGTGGGGACTGCCTAAGTGGGGACTGCCTATGTGGGGGACTGATTATGTGGGGACTGCCTAAGTAGGGGACTGCCTATGTGGGGACTGATTATGTGGGGACTGCCTATGTGGGGACTGTCAATGTAGAGGGACTGTCAATGTGGGGGACTGATTATGTGGGGGACTGATTATGTGGGGGACTGATTATGTGGGGACTGCCTATGTGGGGACTGTCAATGTGGGGACTGTCAATGTGGGGACTGATTATGTGGGGACTGATTATGTGGGGACTGATTATGTGGGGACTGATTATGTGGGGACTGCCTATGTGGGGACTGTCAATGTGGGGACTGTCTATGTGGGGACTGTCTATGTGGGGACTGATTATGTGGGGGACTGATTATGTGGGGACTAATTATGTGGGGACTGATTATGTGGGGACTGATTATGTGGGGACTGATTATGTGGGGACTGATTATGTGGGGACTGATTATGTGGGGACTGATTATGTGGGGACTGCCTATGTGGGGGGACTGATTATGTGGGGACTGCCTATGTGGGGACTGTCAATGTGGGGACTGTCTATGTGGGGACTGTCTATGTGGGGACTGATTATGTGGGGACTGATTATGTGGGGACTGATTATGTGGGGACTGATTATGTGGGGACTGATTATGTGGGGACTGCCTATGTGGGGACTGTCAATGTGGGGACTGTCTATGTGGGGACTGTCTATGTGGGGACTGATTATGTGGGGGACTGATTATGTGGGGAACTGATTATGTGGGGACTGATTATGTGGGGACTGATTATGTGGGGACTGATTATGTGGGGACTGATTATGTGGGGACTGATTATGTGGGGACTGGTCTGGCGCAACACACGTCGTCTATCATTCTACACACATATTCACACCTCCCTCCCTTTCAACCCCTCTCTCTCTCTCTCCCCCCTCTCTCTCTCTCTCTCTCTCTCTCTCTCTCTCTCTCTCTCTCTCTCTCTCTCTCTCTCTCTCTCTCTCTCTCTCTCTCTCTCTCTCTCTCTCTCTCTCTCTCTCTCTCTCTCTCTCTCTCTCTCTCTCTCTCTCTCTCTCTCTCTCTCTCTCTCTCTCTCTCTCCCCCCCTCCTCTCAGACCCTGTCAGCGTTACCTGACCAGGACTCCTTCTATGACATGGTGGATGGGTTAGAGGACCAGGGGATTGAGGCTGTAGCTAAGAGATTCCTGGGGAGGAGAGGAACTGACCTGGACCTGATGGAACAACTCAATATCTACGAGGTGACACACACACACACACACACACACACACACACACACACACACACACACACACACAGGGATACACAATGGCCAATAATCCTGATTATCATAGACCACATTTAGGTCCTAGATAAATCTGAAGAAATAGGAGAACCTTGATAAAGAAGAGATCAAGCCGTTTTTTCTAAATATCCACAATGTTTCATCCTCCTTTGAGTCATAATTTCATCCTTTCTCCTTTCTTCTCCCTTTCAGGCGACTCTACGTCATGAGGACGGTGAGGATGAATCTAATCCGCCCACAGGGCTCTCTGGCCTCAAGGACCGCCGCCGCGCCAGCTTCGGGGACAAGAGGAGGGGCCTGGAGAGGAGGCGGAGCCGCAGAGCATCTCTAGGGCGATCTGGGAACGCCTCGCCCTGCAGCCCATCCCCTCAACACTCCGGGTTCCAACCCTTCAAGGGACAAGGAGGAGAAGACATGAGCAAGAGGTGAGAGAGAGGGGGAGAGAAGGGGAGACTGGAGAGAAGGGGAGACTAGAAAGAGTGGGGTAGAGGGCACGGGTGCAACCCTTCAATAGACGGAGGGCAGATTATATGAGAGAGGGGGGTGGAGGGCACAGGGGTGCAACCCTTCAATAGACGGAGGGCAGATGATATGAGACTGTCTGAGTACACACACTGGTACTGACTATCATGACTCAGGTTAAGACCCAGATGCAGACAGTTTGAATCACAGATGTTTAATGACCAAACAGGGGCAGGCAAAAGACAGGTCAAGGGAATGCAGAGATCCTTTGATCCAGGGCAGAGTCAGTAAGGTACAGAACGGCAGGCAGGCTCGGAGTCAAGTCAGGCAGAATGGTCAGAACTTGAAGAACTAGAAAATAGGGACAAGAGAGAAAAAAACACGCTGGTAGGTTTGACGAGACAAGACGAACTGGCAACAGACAAACAGAAAACACAGGTATAAATGTTCATGGGATAATGGGGAAAATGGGCGACACCTGGAAGGGGGTGGAGACAAGCACAAAACAGGTGAAACAGTTCAGGGTGTGACATCACCTCTCTTCTGGATCATATCCCTCCCAGTCAACCAGGTACTGGAATCCCCTGCCCAGAGGTCGAACACTCAGGAGATGTCTCACTGTGTATGCCGGATGGCCTTCGATGAGACAGGGGAGAGCAGGGGCTGATAACCCATTGGACACTCAAAAGGCGAGAGGCCAGTGGCTGAGCAGGGAAGGGTGTTGCAGGCGTATTCCATCCACACGAGTTGCTGGCTCCGGGAGATGGTGAGGTTGGCGGGGACCAGGCAATGAAGAGTCGTCTCCAGGTCGTGATTGGCTCGCTCAGACTAGCTGTTAGACAGTGGGTGAAACCCGGAGGACAGGCTGGAAGACGACCCAATGAGTGTGCAAAACGCCTTCCAGTACCGGGATGAGAACTGAGGATCACGGTCGGAGACCATGTCCACCGGAAGTCCATGGATCCGGAAGACGTGCTGCACCATGAGCTGGGCCGTCTCCTTGGCTAAGGGTAGCTTGGGGAGGGGAATGAAAAGGACGCTTTGGAAAACCTGTCCACCACCGTAAGGATAGTGGTGTTCCAATCAGATAGAGGGAGACCAGTGACAAAGTCCAGGGTATATGTGACCAGGGACGGTAAGGGACAGGAAGTGGTTGGCCAGCCAGAGCTTGCTGGAGCTTGCCGAGGAGTTTTATTCTGGGCACACACGGTGACGAACGCAGAGACGTCAGGAACCAAGAGGGGAATGAGCCCATTCCAGAACTGGGGAATGGGCAGAGTCCAGAACAAACATCCGGTTAGCCAGGCCCCCCACCGGGGTCCGGCTGGGAAAGCTGCGCCTCACGGACCTGGACGGTCTCGGGGTCCGATGGTGTAGCAGCGGAGCTAATGAGTCGTGACAGCGCATCCAGCTTCACATTGTTGGACCCCGGGTGGTAGGAGATGGTGAAGTTGAATCAAGTGATTAGCAGGACCCATCGAGCTTGCCTGGAGTTGAGGCGCTTGGCGGTGCAGAGATATTCCAGGTTCTTGTGATCTGTCCATACTATGAATGGGTTTTCCACCCCCTCTAACCAGCGCCTCCACTCCTCCAGCACCATCTTTACCGCGAGTAGCTTTCAGTTCCCCACGTCGTTATTCCTTTCTGTGGTGTTGAGACGATGGGACAGGACAGACCCCACTCTGACGTCCGATGCGTCGACCTCCACCACAAACTGCCGGGACGGATCCGGATGGATTAGGATAGGGGCCGTAGTGAATTGGTGCTTGAGGTCCAAGAACGCTCGGTCTGCAGCTGGAGACAACGTGAACTGAACCTTGTGGAGAGGGGAGTACTGAAAGGGAGGAAAACCAGGGTGCTGTAACCCCAGATGAACCGGCAATAGAAATTTGCGAACCCCAGGAAGCATTGCAGCTGCACTCTGGAGGTGATTGAGGCCAATCCACCACCACTCGCACCTTTCCAGGATCCATCTATATGTGTTGGTGGAGTGATGGAATTAGATTTTCCCCCTCTTTTACGAACAGCTGGTTCTCCAGAAGACGCTGGAGGACTTGTCAGACATGTTCTTCAGTCGAGGGGGAAACGAGGAGGATGTCATCGAGGTGAGGAGAGGCTCGAAAGCCGAAGTGATGAGTGGAAGCGGGTAGTGGTTTTTAAGGCTCTGTCCTTCTTCTCCACAAAGAAGAACCGTGTGCCGGCAGGGGAGGAAGAATGACGGAGTCCTCAATGACTTCCTGTACACACACTGGTACTGACTTCCTGTACACACACTGGTACTGACTTCCTGTACACACACTGGTACTGACTTCCTGTACACACACTGGTACTGACTTCCTGTACACACACTGGTACTGACTTCCTGTACACACACTGGTACTGACTTCCTGTACACACACTGGTACTGACTTCCTGCTACACACAGTGGTACCGATGTCCTGCTACAAAGACTAGTTGTGATGTCTTGCTCAGGGCTGTTGCTGTGACCGTATTACCGCCACACCGGTGTTCACGAGTCATGAAGGCAGTCAAATTCCACATGACCGTTTAGTCACGGTAATTAAGCTTTATCCAAGCTCTGATGCTGAAGCTTGTCATTAGTAGCCTACCAAACATGCAAACTGCCTGGTACTCAGCACTCTATTGTCCCTCTAATCCCTCTGACATCAATTCAAATGTAATCGAAAATCGAATCAAACACTTCATGAGAGCCCATGAGCTCATGTTGCGCAACATTTCTATAGGCTATGCAATTGCGTGAAAAAACAGAGTGATGGCCTCTACTAAAAATGGGAGGATCCCATCAGCTTCCTAGGCCTACTATATTTATTTCTCAACTTTCCTTATATTAAGCACATTGCTTATCTTTACAACAGGAGTATAGCCTAGCTTGCTGGCATGAAAATGAACCACAGGGAAAAGCGTCCCCCATTCCATATTTAAGTGCCCAGATGACATGTATTGTTTTCCCGCTGCTCCTGTTTCCATACAGGTGCATGATAATGGTCCATTCTAAATCAAAACAAATGTCACACATATATAATTTAGTTTGTAAAGACAAGATTAAATAAATCATATTATCACTTGTGAATTATATATTATCACTAGTGAATTATATATTATCAGTAGTGAATTATATATTATCACTAGTGAATGATATATTATCACTAGTGAATGATGCCCAGCACAAGAAACAACTTGTTCAAATCAGTCGCACATCTCATGTCTCCTAGCCCATAGGCCTGTATGTTTTAATAAGGTTTTGTATCACAACAACAAAAATGGCCAAATAACTTCTTAAAATGAAGCACATTAATCCGCTTTCCAAGGGGTGTAGAGCCTGACCGGCATTCATAAGCAGCGCGTGAGTTTCAAGTTTGGGGAAGATAATTTTCACCATAAAAATGCACCTTTATAATAAAAGCATTACATGCACGGTTGTATTTTTGGTGGTCACTTTTGATAATGGTGTTTTCCTGCCAAGGGAACATTCACACTTATAGCCAACTGCCGTGTGTGCATTGCTGCGCTTGCAATGTGAAGAAATAGCCTCATAGCCTATCCATGTTTTAAGCTAAACGTTCTGATCTTGTTGCGTCAACAAAAAAAACTAAAAAAAGTTTGGGGATCTATTGCGTCCCACAACTGTCCCAGACTGTGTTTGGAATATATATTTCTCGCACAGAATAGAATCGGTGCAACCCTTCAATAGACGGAGGGCATAGTATATGTACTATGGGGGATAGTAGATTGACAGGCTAGTGTTATTGCTGTTCGTTAATTCTACTCGTCTTGTTGGCTGACGAAAAGGTAAATGTGGACAGTTCTTCTCATATCTTCAATAAGAACCTCGGAATTGGATAAGGACAAGTCCCCGATGGGTCTGTGGCAACAGCATGGCGAACATTCTGTGTGTGTCAAAGTCACCATTATTAGTCAGTCGTACAACCGAATGCCTTCAACTGAAATGTGTCTTCCGCATTTAACCCCAACCCCCTCTGAATCAGAGAGGTGCGGGGGGGCTGCCTTAATCAACATCCCACGTCTTCGGCGCCTGGGGAACAGTGGGTTAACTGCCTTGTTCAGGGGGCAGAACGACAGATTTTTACCTTGTCAGCTCTTGGATTTGAACTTGCAACCCTCCGGTTAGAAGTCCAACGCTCTAACCAGTAGGCTACTCTGCCGTGTGTGTGTATGTGTGTGCGTGTGTGTGTGTGTGTGCGTGTGTGTGCGTGCGTGTGTGTGTGTGTGCGTGTGTGTGTGTGTGTGTGCGTGTATGTTTGTGTGTTCATGCCTATGTGCAGAACATGTATGCAGGCATGTGTGTGTGTGCTGAGAGATACACTCAGAGTTCACTGGGTCCAGACAGTAGAGTGATGTTGGATTCTGCTGTGTGTGTGTGTGTGTGTGTGTGTGTGTGTGTGTGTGTGTGTGTGTATGTGTTTGTGTGTGTGTGTGTGTGTGTGTGTGTGTGTGTGTGTGTGTGTGTGTGTGTGTGTGTGTGTGTGTGTGTGTGAGCTCGGCAGCTGTAGCTGTGTGTCTCATCATGGGAATACATGCTGGATCATCTCCACTTTGTTTTATGGCAGGAAGGAACAACGCTTTAACATGACGCACACAGATGGACTCTGGCATACACATACACACATACACACACACACACACACACACACACACACACACACACACACACACAGCAGAATCCAACATCACTCTACTGTCTGGACCCAGTGAACTCTGAGTGTATCTCCCAGCACACACACACACACATGCCTGCATACATGTTCTGCACATAGGCATGAACACACACACACACACCAGGGGCCACATTCATAAAGCGTCTCAAAGTGCTGATCTAGGATCTGTTTTGCCTTGTTGTCATATTGAATACGTTTACATGGACAGCTTTCATAGTCTGAGATGCTCTGGCCAGCTGTAGCAGAGCTCATCAACTGTAATGCTTTATAAATAGTTTTGGAGAGTCTGGCGCGTTGCCCAAAGTAAATTGCCTGGTACTCAGGCCCAGAAACTAGGATATGTGCATAATTAGTAGTATTGGATAGACAACACTCTGACGTTTCTAAAACTGTTAAAATAATGTCTGTGAGTATAACAGAACTGATTTGGCAGGCGAAAACCAGAGGAAAATCCATCCTGAAAAATGTGATTCTGTGAGGTGCCACTGTAGCCATTGACTTGCTATAGGAAATGCTGGATTCCAGCATTATTTGTCACACACATTTAACAAACAATACAACATAATGTGTGTGTGTGTGTGTTAGTGTGTCTGTGTGTGTGTTAGTGTGTGTGTGTGTGTGTGTGTGTGTGTGTGTGTGTGTGTGTGTGTGTGTGTGTGTGTGCGCGCGTGTGTGTTAGTGTATAACCCTTCACAGTCCCTGTTGTTCCATTAGCTGTTTCTGAATACATTTTTATGTCTGAGTGTCTCTGACACCCCTGGTCGCATGTCTTGTGGGGTTCGTCTGGGTGTCTCTGACACCCCTGGTCGCATGTCTTGTGGGGTTCGTCTGGGTGTCTCTGACACGCCTGGTCGCATGTCTTGTGGGGTATGTCTGGGTGTCTGAGCTGAATGTTATTTGATTATGCAAACAATTATTGTTCGTCACCTTATTCAGTCTCATCTGAGCGTCATAAAATCTTCACGAACCCCCTGGCTGACAAGTTGAATCAGCCATACAAAAGTTGGTTAAATTATTTATTTACTAAATACCTAAACAATCACACAGAATTACATATACACAGGATGGATCATACGTTGATTACTAATTATGTCATACATGAAGAACGTCCCTGGTGGACGGAACCGATATGACGGCTGGTTACACAAAGAGAGGGGGTTGGGTTTGAATGAAAGAGCGGGAAGACTGAGGAACAAAAGGATTGGGTCTCTATCGGACCTTATGAAGCTATGCCATCGTAAATACAGAATATTATGCATTCTAAATAACCGCCCATCCGGAAAAGGAAAATGCAAGAAATATATTTACTCTGAGCTGCGCTTCGATAGATTGGTCGAAGATGGAAGGCTGGGTTGCCCTGCAGAGATCTCCCTTGTCCTTTTGAATAATATTTCTGGGCGGATACGTTGTAGTACCCTGTCGTCGTGTGGTAGAACGGATACGTTGTAGTACCCTGCCGTTCTGAAGAGATTGTCTGTCGTTTCCTAGCCCACATTTACAGCTGCTGCTGATAACTCGACGTCTAGGATGCACTTCTTTAGTGAGTAAGAGTTCAAAGTTGCCATACTATAAGCTCATGCTATATTCTGGCTGGTGTAGTCAAAATTCATCCTTCCAGTGTGGCGATCGTCACCTCCACGTTGAAATTCACCCTTTTAAACGTATGGAAAATCAGTCCTCACGTCATCGGAAACACAATGTTAATTTCGTTAGGTTGTAGTCGTTCTACCATTCACAACCAGAGCTCACGCTTAGTTCGGCGTGAGTTGGATCACGGGGACTCTTATAGAAATGTAGAAAAGGGGTTGGTTCATTTCCAACCAATGCCTATTCACGTGGGTGTGGCCACTGAGTGAGCATAGTTTACTTATGAAAACAATTCTCTAATTTTAAAACAAAATTACATTTAATCTTTTCACCAATAGTTTCATATTTAAACTTTTAAATTGCACAACAATTCCATGTGAATCTGTTAACTAGAATGTGTAGACTTTCTAAGATACCATTTATGTCATCAGATATAATGTCCCAGACAACAACTGATCTGACATCATATTCTATAAGTACCAATAGATACTTTCAACTGGTTGGATTACCGAAATATTGTTCCGTTCCCAACCGTTCCCAATCTCTAAGTTAACAAAGGGCTTTCCAAGAGTCAAAACTGTAGAGTAGAGAGAGAAAAGGGGGAAAGATATTTATGGGGGTCATAAACCTCACCAACAGGGCAACGTCATGACAACATGGGTAACAACGAGTTTTTCATATCTCCCGCACTAACTCGACCAAATTCAGAACAGAAATCCTTCTCTTTCATTATTAGATATTTTATACAAATATAGGATGGTTCACTGTTCAATGTTGCCATTTCACTAATTGTTCCACTTGACTAGTGAAATAGTCATTGAAATGCGGCAGGTAGCCTAGTGGTTAGAGCGTAGGGGCGGCAGGTAGCCTAGTGGTTAGAGCGTAGGGACGGCAGGTAGCCTAGTGGTTAGAGCGTGGGGCGGCAGGTAGCCTAGTGGTTAGAGCGTGGGGCGACAGGTAGCCTAGTGGTTAGAGCGTAGGGGCGACAGGTAGCCTGGTGGTTAGAGCGTGGGGCGGCAGGTAGCCTAGTGGTTAGAGCGTGGGGCGGCAGGTAGCCTGGTGGTTAGAGCGTAGGGGCGGCAGGTAGCCTAGTGGTTAGAGCGTGGGGCGACAGGTAGCCTAGTGGTTAGAGGCGTAGCGACAGGTAGCCTTTTGGTTAGAGCGTAGGGACGGCAGGTAGCCTAGTGGTTAGAGCGTAGGGGCGACAGGTAGCCTAGTGGTTAGAGCGTAGGGGCGGCAGGTAGCCTAGTGGTTAGAGCGTAGGGGCGACAGGTAACCTAGTGGTTAGAGCGTAGGGGCGGCAGGTAGCCTAGTGGTTAGAGCGTAGGGGCGGCAGGTAGCCTAGTGGTTAGAGCGTAGGGGCGGCAGGTAGCCTAGTGGTTAGAGCGTAGGGGCGGCAGGTAGCCTAGTGGTTAGAGCGTAGGGGCGACAGGTAGCCTAGTGGTTAGAGCGTAGGGGCGACAGGTAGCCTAGTGGTTAGAGCGTTGGGCCAGGAACCGGAAGGTTGCTGAATCAAATCCCCGAGCTGACAAGGTAAAAATCTGTCGTTCTACCCCTGAACAAGGCAGTTAACCCACTGTTCCCCGGTAGGCTGTCATTGTATATAATAATTTGTTAACTGATTTGCCTAGTTAAATAAAGGTACTTTTTTTTTTTAAAGTCTCAAGTTCTGTTACTCCTCACGTTCACTGAACTACCTCCTCTGCTACGAGTGCTTGTTTTCCTGGTCGAGAGGCTTCTGGATCGGCCATGTTTCCCCTAAGTCTAACCTTAAAGTCCTAGTTAGTTCCGCAACCCTGACTCGTAGACTGATCCCAAGCTCTAGAGGGATGTAGGATCCTGCCTCTGCCTCTCGTGTCTCCATCTAACCTTAAGGTCATCTGCCGTGTTATTGTGATGAGAATGACAAATCTCTATTTTTTGTACACGTCCACCCACTCATCTCCTCCGTCCATCCTTCTGTTCCCAGAAAATCGACACAGAACCAGCCAGCCAGCGTCCACAGAACCAACTCTGTCACTTCCTCCATCTGCATCACTTCCTCCAACTCCGTCACTTCCTCCAACTCCGTCACTTCCTCCAACTCTGTCACTTCCTCCAACTCCGTCACTTCCTCCATCTGCATCACTTTAAGAAAAGAGAAAGAAAATAAAGAGAGACAGCAGGAGGAAGAAAAGAGGAAGATGACTCCTCCTCCTCCTCCTCCTCCTCCTGCTGTCTCTCTGCCGTCCCCACTGGTTACCCTGACTCCTCCTCCTCCTCCTCCTCCTCCTGCTGTCTCTCTGCCGTCCCCACTGGTTACCCTGACTCCTCCTCCTCCTCCTCCTCCTCCTCCTCCTCCTCCTCCTCCTCCTGTCTCTCTGCCGTCCCCACTGGTTACCCTGACTCCTCCTCCTCCTCCTGTCTCTCTGCCGTCCCCACTGGTTACCCTGACTCCTCCTCCCCCTCCGAGCTCCACCCCCACCTCCCCCTTGGCCCAGCCCTCTCAGCTGACAGCTCTCCTCGCTAGGCGTAAGTCCTCTGTCACCGTCCCTGCTACCAATGAAGTTACCACGCGAGGTATTAATCGCCCCTCCCCTGAGCGCATGCCCTACCTCCCCCACTCTCCCTTCCACCTCTTCTCCTATGACTTCGATGAGGAACCGATACCACCCGCAACTAAACAGGAAGTGGACTCTGCTGCTGCTGCCAGGTTAGAAGGCACAAAGGGACTACATTTCCCCAAATTCCTCAGAAATTCTTCCTCATTGATTGCCAGCTGTTTGAGTTGTGTTACTTCCTGTCTTTCACTGCCTCCAGTCTTCTTTGTGTCACTGCGTCTCGAAGCCTCACTGCCAACGTGCTTTGACCTGGTCTTTACTTATGACACTTTAAGTCTCACTTCCTTTCACCCTTTTCTTCTTCTTCTGCTACTGTGTGTTTAAAGCCTCACCGCCAATCTGACACCGCCAGTTGGTGACTTCCTCTTGTACCACTGCACTACGACTCTCTCTCCCCTCCTCTCCCCCCTCTCTCCCCCTCCCATTCTCTCCCCCTCTCTCCCCTCCTCCTCTCTCTCCCTCTCTCCCCCTCTCCCCTCTCTCTCCTCCTCTCCTCTCCCCCTCCTCCTCTCTCCCCTCTCCCCTCCCTCCTCTCTCACCCTCTCCCCCTCTCCTCCTCTCCTCCTCTCCCCTCTCTCCCTCCTCTC
Organism: Brachymystax lenok tsinlingensis; assembly: GCA_030435695.1. Taxonomy (NCBI): domain Eukaryota; kingdom Metazoa; phylum Chordata; class Actinopteri; order Salmoniformes; family Salmonidae; genus Brachymystax; species Brachymystax lenok. The sequence goes on from CM059806.1 coordinate 37,429,901, forward strand.
CCCCTCTCTCCTCTCCCCCCTCTCCCCCTCCCCCTCCTCTCCCTCCTCTCCCCTCTCTCTCCCTCCTCTCCCTCCTCCCTCCTCTCCTCCTCCCCTCTCTCTCCCCCCCTCTCTCCCCTCCTCTCCCCCTCTCCTCTCTCCCTCTCTCCCTCTCTCTCTCCCTCTCCTCTCCCCCTCTCTCCCTCTCCCCCTCTCTCTCTCCCCTCCCTCCTCTCCCCTCTCTCCCCCTCCTCTCCCCTCTCCCTCTCCCCCTCCCTCTCCTCTCCCCCCTCTCTCCCCTCCTCTCCTCTCTCTCTCCCTCCTCTCCCTCCTCTCTCCCTCCTCTCCTCCTCCTCCTCTCTCCCCTCTCTCTCTCCTCTCTCTCTCTCCCCTCTCTCCTCCCCCTCTCTCTCCCCTCCTCTCTCCCCTCTCTCTCTCTCCCCCTCTCTCCCCTCCCTCCTCTCCCCCTCTCTCCCCCTCTCTCCCCTCCCCTCCCTCCTCCCCTCCTCTCTCTCCCCTCCTCTCCCCTCTCTCTCCCTCTCCCCCTCCCCCTCCTCTCCCTCTCTCTCCCTCCTCCTCTCCTCTCCCCCTGTCTCCACTTCTTCTAGCAGACCAGTAGCAGTACTTCTATTTAATCACTATGTTCCCCACACCTGCATAGCTGATCTGGTCTAGCCTTGTTTACAAGCTACAAACTGGCTGTGACTTGGTGCTTTATCATTTCCTTTAGGTAACAGGTATAACAGGTATAACAGGTATAACAGGTATAACAGGTATAACCGGTTATAACAGGTATAACAGGTATAACAGGTATAACAGGTATAACAGGTTATAACAGGTATAACAGGTTATAACAGGTTATAACAGGTATAACAGGTATAACAGGTTATAACAGGTATAACAGGTTATAACAGGTGTAACAGGTGTAACTGGTGTAACAGGTATAACAGGTATAACAGGTATAACAGGTTATAACTGGTATAACAGGTGTAACAGGTATAACAGGTTATAACAGGTATAACAGGTATAACTGGTGTAACAGGTATAACAGGTATAACAGGTATAACTGGTATAACAGGTATAACAGGTGTAACAGGTATAACAGGTTATAACAGGTATAACTGGTATAACTGGTGTAACAGGTGTAACTGGTGTAACTGGTGTAACTGGTATAACAGGTTATAACAGGTATAACAGGTATAACAGGTTATAACTGGTATAACAGGTGTAACAGGTGTAACTGGTGTAACTGGTATAACAGGTTATAACAGGTATAACAGGTATAACAGGTTATAACTGGTATAACAGGTATAACAGGTGTAACAGGTGTAACAGGTGTAACTGGTGTAACAGGTATAACTGGTATAACAGGTGTAACTGGTGTAACAGGTATAACAGGTATAACAGGTTATAACAGGTATAACAGGTATAACAGGGTATAACAGGTGTAACAGGTATAACAGGTATAACAGGTATAACAGGTTATAACAGGTATAACAGGTTATAACAGGTTATAACAGGTGTAACAGGTGTAACAGGTATAACAGGTTATAACAGGTATAACAGGTTATAACAGGTGTAACAGGTGTAACAGGTTATAACAGGTGTAACAGGTGTAACAGGTATAACAGGTATAACAGGTTATAACAGGTATAACTGGTGTAACAGGTGTAACAGGTATAACAGGTATAACAGGTTATAACAGGTGTAACTGGTGTAACTGGTGTAACTGGTGTAACAGGTGTAACTGGTGTAACAGGTATAACAGGTATAACTGGTGTAACTGGTGTAACTGGTGTAACAGGTGTAACAGGTGTAACTGGTGTAACAGGTTATAACAGGTATAACAGGTGTAACAGGTGTAACTGGTGTAACAGGTATAACAGGTTATAACTGGTATAACAGGTATAACAGGTGTAACAGGTGTAACTGGTATAACTGGTATAACTGGTATAACAGGTGTAACAGGTGTAACAGGTGTAACAGGTGTAACTGGTGTAACTGGTGTAACAGGTATAACTGGTATAACAGGTATAACTGGTGTAACAGGTTATAACAGGTATAACAGGTATAACAGGTATACCAGTTATAACAGGTATAACAGGTATAACAGGTTATAACAGGTATAACTGGTATAACAGGTATAACTGGTATAACAGGTATAACAGGTTATAACAGGTATAACAGGTATAACTGGTATAACAGGTATAACAGGTTATAACAGGTTATAACAGGTATAACAGGTATAACAGGTATAACTGGTATAACTGGTATAACAGGTTATATCTGGTATAAATGGTATAACTGGTATGTAGCTATGGTGTCATGCTCGGTTCTTCTCACCGACTGCCGTTAGCTAACATGTTTAGCTAGAAATGGTTAGCTTCGTGCCTCTTGCCTACTATATACTATCAGGGGGTAGGCTAATTCTGCTAACTAAGAGGGATCGCTCTAGCCTCTCAATTCAACCACTGTTATTAGCCACAGTAGACAGGGACTTGTGTGTAGTTTCAAACGTCTAGGCTACTAATGCTATCAAACATGTTATTACGTCTATCTAACAGGCTACTAGCTAGCAGGGGCTCATGTTAGTTTTCTCAACCTCTATAAGGGAACAGGGGTGTTGTGTTGTTTTTGGTTGTCCCTCAGGATCTCTCTCTCTCTCTCTCTCTCTCTCTCTCTCTCTCTCTCTCTCTCTCTCTCTCTCTCTCTCTCTCTCTCTCTCTCTCTCTCTCTCTCTCTCTCTCTCTCTCTTCCTGTCTCTTCCTCTCTCTCTCTCTCTCTCTCTCTCTCTCCTCTCTCTCTCTCTCTCTCTCTCTCTCATTATCTCACTTTTTCTCGTTCCTCCCTTTTTCTCTCTCTCCCCCCTTCTCTCTCTCTGTCTCTCTCCCCCCCTCAGGTCTTCTCTGGGTGGTCTCCTCTCCTCCTCCTACAGACAGCATCAGGAGTCATTGTCGGCCGAGAGAGAGAGACGTCGTGCAGAGAGAGAGGAAAGACTCCAGAGGATTGAGAGAGAGGAGAGGAACAAACACAGTCGAGACTATGTGGACAAAATGGAAGAGGCCAGGATGGCACGGGATGAGAGGTGAGTTTAAAATACATGAACTACACAAACACCATCACACAGAGAGAGAGAGAGAGAGAGAGAGAGAGAGAGAGAGAGAGAGAGAGAGAGAGAGAGAGAGAGAGAGAGAGAGAGAGAGAGAGAGAGAGAGAGAGAGAGAGAGAGAGAGAGAGAGAAGGGGGGGCACACACTCTGCCAATAACACAAGTATTGACTTGAGGGAATATGTATGTCTCCAGTTAGGAAACGGTTCCTGCTTTATAATTGTTTTCAGGTTAAAAATGTGCCCTTTACTGCCAAAGGCACAGAGTAACACAACTCGCTTTGTCTGTGTTAAGAAGCAGTATTTTAACTTCTGCCTGTGGGTTGTCAGGGAACTGATTATGTTGGCTGAACAATGTGAAAAGACAGATTCCAGGATTCATTATTTTACTTCTACACCTAAAACACAAACACAGACACACACACACACTTGTGCATGGACACACACAGACACATACACACACACACTGGCACAGGAACACACACACACACTGGCACAGGAACACACACATCTGTGTTAAAATCCCATTTCCTTATCCTGTCTCTGTGAAGTGGTCTGAACTTCATGGATACAGAACACAAGAGCACCTCACATTCATGAGAGAGAGAGAGAGGAGGGATAGAGAGAGGAGGGATAAAGAGAGGAGGGATAGAGAGAGGAGGAATAGATAGAGGAGGGATAGAGAGAGGAGGGATAGAGAGAGGAGGGAGAGAGAGAGGTGGTATAGAGAGAGGAAAGATAGATAGAGGAGGGATAGAGAGAGGAGGGATAGAGAGAGGAGGGATAGAGAGAGGAGGAATAGAGAGAGGTGGTATAGAGAGAGGAGGGATAGAGATAGGAGGGACAGAGAAGGGATAGAGAGAGGAGGGATAGCTAGAGGAGGGATAGAGAGAGGAGGGATAGAGATAGGAGGGATAGAGAAGGGATAGAGAGAAGAGGGATAGCTAGAGGAGGGATAGAGAGAGGAGGGATAGAGAGAGGTGGTATAGAGAAAGGAGGGATAGAGAGAGGTTGTATAGAGAGAGGAGGGATAGAGATAGGAGGGATAGAGAAGGGATAGAGAGAGGAGGGATAGCTAGAGGAGGGATAGAGAGAGGAGGGATAGAGAGAGGAGGGATAGAGAGAGGTGGTATAGATAGAGGAGGAATAGAGAGAGGAGGGATAGAGAAGGGATAGAGAGAGGAGGGATAGAGAGAGGAGGGATAGATAGAGGAGGGATAGAGAGAGGAGGGATAGAGAGATATGGTATAGAGAGAGGTGGGATAGAGAGAGGAGGGATAGAGAGAGGTGGTATAGAGAGAGGAGGAATAGAGAGAGGAGGAATAGAGAAGGGATAGAGAGAGGAGGGATAGATAAAGGAGGGATAGATAGAGGAGGGATAGAGAGTGGAGGGATAGATAGAGGAGGGATAGATAGAGGAGGGATAGAGAGAGGAGGGATAGATAGAGGAGGGATAGAGAGAGGAGGGATAGAGAGAGGAGGGATAGAGAGAGGTGGTATAGAGAGAGGAGGGATAGAGAGAGGAGGGATAGCTAGAGGAGGGATAGAGAGAGGAGGGATAGAGAGAGGAGGGATAGAGAGAGGAGGGATAGAGAAGGGATAGAGAGAGGAGGGATAGATAGAGGAGGGATAGAGAGAGGAGGGATAGAGAGAGGTGGTATAGAGAGGAGGGATAGAGAGAGGAGGGATAGAGAAGGGATAGAGAGAGGAGGGATAGATAGAGGAGGGATAGAGAGAGGAGGGATAGAGAGAGGTGGTATAGAGAGAGGAGGGATAGAGAGAGGAGGGACAGAGAGAGGAGGGATAGAGAGAGGAGGGATAGCTAGAGGAGGGATAGAGAGAGGTGGTATAGAGAGAGGAGGAATAGAGAGAGGAGGGATAGAGAGAGGAGGGATAGAGAGAGGAGGGATAGATAGAGGAGGTATAGATAGAGGAGGGATAGAGAGAGGAGGGATAGAGAGAGGAGGGATAGAGAGAGGAGGGATAGAGAGGAGGGATAGAGAGAGGAGGGATAGAGAAGGGATAGAGAGAGGAGGGATAGATAGAGGAGGGATAGAGAGAGGAGGGATAGAGAGAGGTGGTATAGAGAGAGGAGGGATAGAGAGAGGAGGGATAGAGAGAGGAGGGATAGAGAGAGGAGGGATAGCTAGAGGAGGGATAGAGAGAGGTGGTATAGAGAGAGGAGGAATAGAGAGAGGAGGGATAGAGAGAGGAGGGATAGATAGAGGAGGTATAGATAGAGGAGGGATAGAGAGAGGTGGTATAGAGAGAGGAGAGATAGAGAGGTGGGATAGAGAAGGGATAGAGAGAGGCGGGATAGAGAGAGGCGGTATAGAGAGAGGAGGGATAGAGAGAGGAGGGATAGAGAGAGGAGGGATAGAGAGAGGTGGTATAGAGAGAGGAGGGATAGATAGAGGAGGGATAGAGAGAGGAGGGATAGAGAGAAGAGGGATAGAGAGAGGTGGTATAGAGAGATGAGGAATAGAGAGAGGAGGGATAGAGAGAGGAGGGATAGAGAGAGGTGGGATAGAGAGAGGATAGATTGAGAGAGGAGGGATAGAGAGAGGAGGGATAGAGAGAGTTGGTATATAGAGAGGAGGGATAGAGAGAGGAGGGATAGAGAGAGGTGGTTTAGAGAGAGGAGAGATAGAGAGAGGTGGTATAGATAGAGGATGGATAGAGAGAGGAGGGATAGAGAGAGGAGGGATAGAGAGAGGTGGGATAGAGAGAGGAGGGATAGAGAGAGGTGGTATAGAGAGAGGAGGGATAGAGAGAGGAGGATTAGAGAGAGGAGGTTTAGAGAGAGGAGGGATAAATTGAGGAGAGATAGAGAGAGGAGGGATAGAGAGAGGAGGGATAGAGAAGGGATAGAGAGAGGAGGGATAGCTAGAGGAGGGATAGAGAGAGGTGGGATAGAGAGAGGTGGGATAGAGAGAGGAGGGATATAGAGAGGAGGGATAGATAGAGGAGATATAGATAGAGGAGGGATATAGAGAGGAGGGATAGAGAGAGGAGGGATAGAGAGATGTGGTATAGAGAGAGGAGGGATAGAGAGAGGAGGGATAGAGAGAGGAGGGATAGAGAGAGGAGGGATAGAGAGAGTTGAGATATAGAGAGGAGGGATAGAGAGAGGAGGGATAGAGAGAGCTGGTATAGATAGAGGAGGGATAGAGAGAGGTGGTATAGAGAGAGGAGGGATAGAGAGGAGGGATAGAGAGGAGGGATAGAGAGTGGGATAGAGAGAGGAGAGATAGAGAGTGGGATAGAGAGAGGTGGTATCGAGAGAGGTAGTATAGAGAGAGGTGGTATAGAGAGAGTGGGATAGAGAGAGGAGGGATAGAGAGAAGTGAGATAGAGAGGAGGGATAGAGAGAAGTGGTATAGATAGAGGATTGATAGAGAGAGGAGGGATAGAGAGAGGAGGGATAGAGAGAGGTGGTATAGAGAAAGGAGGGATAGAGAGGAGGGATAGAGAGAAGTTGTATAGAGAGAGGTGGTATTGAGAGAGAATGGATAGAGAGAGGAGGGATAGAGAGAGGTGGTATAGAGAGAGGAGGGATAGAGAGAGGATGTATAGAGAGAGGAGGGATAGAGAGAGTTGGGATAGAGAGAGGAGGGATAGAGAGAGGAGGGATAGAGAGAAGTGGTATAGATAGAGGAGGGATAGAGAGAGGGAGGGATAGAGAGAGGAGAGATAGAGAGAGGTGGGATTGAGAGAGGAGGGATAGAGAGAGGAGGGATAGAGAGAGGTGGGATAGAGAGAGGAGGGATAGAGAGTGGAGGGATAGATAGAGGAGGGATAGAGAGAGGAGGGATAGAGAGAGGAGGGATAGAGAGAGGATGTATAGAGAGAGGAGGGATAGAGAGAGGAGGGATAGAGAGATGTGGTATAGAGAGAGGAGGGATAGAGAGAGGATGTATAGAGAGAGGAGGGATAGAGAGAGGAGGGATAGAGAGATGTGGTATAGAGAAAGGAGGGATAGAGAGCAGGGATAGAGAGATGTCGTATAGAGAGAGGAGGGATAGAGAGAGGTGGTGTAGAGAGAGGTGGTATAGAGAGAGAGGGATAGAGAGAGTTGAGATAGAGAGAGGAGGGATAGAGAGAGGAGGGATAGAGAGAAGTGGTATAGATAGAGGATTGATAGAGAGAGGGGGGATAGAGAGAGGTGGTATAGATAGAGGAGGAATAGAGAGAAGTGGTATAGATAGAGGATTGATAGAGAGAGGAGGGATAGAGAGAGGAGGGATAGAGAGAGGTGGTATAGAGAAAGGAGGGATAGAGAGGAGGGATAGAGAGACGTTGTATAGAGAGAGGTGGTATATAGAGAGATGGGATAGAGAGAGGAGGGATAGAGAGAGGTGGTATAGAGAGAGGAGGGATAGAGAGAGGATGTATAGAGAGAGGAGGGATAGAGAGAGGAGGGATAGAGAGGTGGGATAGAGAGAGGAGGGATAGAGAGAGGAGGGATAGATAGAGGAGGGATAGAGAGAGGAGGGATAGAGAGAAGAGGGATAGAGAGAGGAGGGATAGAGAGAGGAGGGATAGAGAGAAGTGGTATAGATAGAGGAGGGATAGAGAGAGGTGGTATAGAGAGAGGTGAGATAGAGAGAGGTGGGATTGAGAGAGGAGGGATAGAGAGAGGAGGGATAGAGAGGTGGGATAGAGAGAGGATGTATAGAGAGAGGTGGGATAGATAGAGGAGGGATAGAGAGAGGAGGGATAGAGAGAGGAGGGATAGAGAGAGGTGGTATAGAGAGAGGAGGGATAGAGAGAGGATGTATAGAGAGAGGAGGGATAGAGAGAGGAGGGATAGAGAGAGGTGGGATAGAGAGAGGAGGGATAGAGAGAGGAGGGATAGAGAGAGGAGGGATAGAGAGAAGTGGTATAGATAGAGGAGGGATAGAGAGAGGAGGGATAGAGAGTGGGATAGAGAGAGGAGAGATAGAGAGTGGGATAGAGAGAGGTGGTATCGAGAGAGGTAGTATAGAGAGAGGTGGTATAGAGAGAGTGGGATAGAGAGAGGAGGGATAGAGAGAAGTGAGATAGAGAGAGGTGATAGAGAGAGGAGGGATAGAGAGAAGTGGTATAGATAGAGGATTGATAGAGAGAGGAGGGATAGAGAGAGGAGGGATAGAGAGAGGTGGTATTGAGAGAGAAGGGATAGAGAGAGGAGGGATAGAGAGAGGTGGTATAGAGAGAGGATGGATAGAGAGAGGATGTATAGAGAGAGGAGGGATAGAGAGAGGAGGGATAGAGAGAGGTGGTATAGAGAAAGGAGGGATAGAGAGGAGGGATAGAGAGAAGTTGTATAGAGAGAGGTGGTATTGAGAGAGAAGGGATAGAGAGGAGGGATAGAGAGAGGTGGTATAGAGAAAGGAGGGATAGAGAGGAGGGATAGAGAGAAGTTGTATAGAGAGAGGTGGTATTGAGAGAGAAGGGATAGAGAGAGGAGGGATAGAGAGAGGTGGTATAGAGAGAGGAGGGATAGAGAGAGGATGTATAGAGAGAGGAGGGATAGAGAGAGTTGGGATAGAGAGTTGGGATAGAGAGAGGAGGGATAGAGAGAGGAGGGATAGAGAGAAGTGGTATAGATAGAGGAGGGATAGAGAGAGGTGGTATAGAGAGAGGTGAGATAGAGAGAGGTGGGATTGAGAGAGGAGGGATAGAGAGAGGAGGGATAGAGAGAGGTGGGATAGAGAGAGGAGGGATAGAGAGTGGAGGGATAGATAGAGGAGGGATAGAGAGAGGAGGGATAGAGAGAGGAGGGATAGAGAGAGGATGTATTGAGAGAGGAGGGATAGAGAGGAGGGATAGAGAGATGTGGTATAGAGAGAGGAGGGATAGAGAGAGGATGTATAGAGAGAGGAGGGATAGAGAGAGGAGGGATAGAGAGATGTGGTATAGAGAAAGGAGGGATAGAGAGCAGGGATAGAGAGATGTCGTATAGAGAGAGGAGGGATAGAGAGAGGTGGTGTAGAGAGAGGTGGTATAGAGAGAGGAGGGATAGAGAGAGGTGGGATAGAGAGAGGAGGGATAGAGAGAGGAGGGATAGATAGAGGAGGGATAGAGAGAGGAGGGATAGAGAGAAGAGGGATAGAGAGAGGAGGGATAGAGAGAGGAGGGATAGAGAGAAATGGTATAGATAGAGGAGGGATAGAGAGAGTTGAGATAGAGAGAGTAGGGATAGAGAGAGGAGGGATAGAGAGAAGTGGTATAGATAGAGGATTAATAGAGAGAGGGGGGATAGAGAGAGGTGGTATAGATAGAGGAGGAATAGAGAGAAGTGGTATAGATAGAGGATTGATAGAGAGAGGAGGGATAGAGAGAGGAGGGATAGAGAGAGGTGGTATAGAGAAAGGAGGGATAGAGAGGAGGGATAGAGAGACGTTGTATAGAGAGAGGTGGTATATAGAGAGATGGGATAGAGAGAGGAGGGATAGAGAGAGGTGGTATAGAGAGAGGAGGGATAGAGAGAGGATGTATAGAGAGAGGAGGGATAGAGAGAGGAGGGATAGAGAGAGGTGGGATAGAGAGAGGAGGGATAGAGAGAGGAGGGATAGAGAGAGGAGGGATAGAGAGAGGTGGTATAGAGAGAGGTGAGATAGAGAGAGGTGGGATTGAGAGAGGAGGGATAGAGAGAGGAGGGATAGAGAGAGGTGGGATAGAGAGAGGAGGGATAGAGAGTGGAGGGATAGATAGAGGAGGGATAGAGAGAGGAGGGATAGAGAGAGGAGGGATAGAGAGAGGATGTATAGAGAGAGGAGGGATAGAGAGAGGAGGGATAGAGAGATGTGGTATAGAGAGAGGAGGGATAGAGAGAGGATGTATAGAGAGAGGAGGGATAGAGAGGAGGGATAGAGAGATGTGGTATAGAGAAAGGAGGGATAGAGAGCAGGGATAGAGAGATGTGGGATAGAGAGGAGGGATAGAGAGGTGGTGTAGAGAGAGGTGGTATAGAGAGGAGGGATAGAGAGTTGAGATAGAGAGAGGAGGGATAGAGAGAGGAGGGATAGAGAGAGAGTGGGTATAGATAGAGGATTGATAGAGAGAGGGGGATAGAGAGAGGTGGGTATAGATAGAGGAGGAATAGAGAGAAGTGGTATAGATAGAGGATTGATAGAGAGAGGAGGGATAGAGAGAGGAGGGATAGAGAGAGGTGGTATAGAGAAAGGAGGGATAGAGAGAGGAGGGATAGAGAGGCGTTGTATAGAGAGAGGTGGTATATAGAGAGATGGGATAGAGAGAGGAGGGATAGAGAGAGGTGGTATAGAGAGGAGGGATAGAGAGAGGATGTATAGAGAGAGGAGGGATAGAGAGAGGAGGAGGGATAGAGAGAGGTGGGATAGAGAGAGGAGGGATAGAGAGAGGAGGGATAGATAGAGGAGGGATAGAGAGAGGAGGGATAGAGAGAAGAGGGATAGAGAGAGGAGGGATAGAGAGAGGAGGGATAGAGAGAAGTGGTATAGATAGAGGAGGGATAGAGAGAGGTGGTATAGAGAGAGGTGAGATAGAGAGAGGTGGGATTGAGAGAGGAGGGATAGAGAGAGGAGGGATAGAGAGAGGTGGGATAGAGAGAGGATGTATAGAGAGAGGTGGGATAGATAGAGGAGGGATAGAGAGAGGAGGGATAGAGAGAGGAGGGATAGAGAGAGGAGGGATAGAGAGAGGATGTATAGAGAGAGGAGGGATAGAGAGAGGAGGGATAGAGAGAGGGAGTAGAGAGAGAGAGGAGGGATAGAGAGAGAGACAGAGGATAGAGAGAGGAGGGATAGAGAGAAGTGGTATAGATAGAGGAGGGATAGAGAGAGGAGGGATAGAGAGTGGGATAGAGAGGAGATAGAGAGTGGGATAGAGAGAGGTGGTATCGAGAGAGGTGAGTATAGAGAGAGGAGTGGTATAGAGAGAGTGGGATAGAGAGAGGAGGGATAGAGAGAGTGAGATAGAGAGAGGTGATAGAGAGAGGAGGGATAGAGAGAGTGGTATAGATAGAGGATTGATAGAGAGAGGAGGGATAGAGAGAGGAGGGATAGAGAGAGGAGGGATAGAGAGAGAAGGGATAGAGAGAGGAGGGATAGAGAGAGGTGGTATAGAGAGAGGATGGATAGAGAGAGGATGTATAGAGAGAGGAGGGATAGAGAGAGGAGGGATAGAGAGAGGTGGTATAGAGAAAGGAGGGATAGAGAGGAGGGATAGAGAGAAGTTGTATAGAGAGAGGTGGTATTGAGAGAGAAGGGATAGAGAGAGGAGGGATAGAGAGAGGTGGTATAGAGAAAGGAGGGATAGAGAGGAGGGATAGAGAGAAGTTGTATAGAGAGAGGTGGTATTGAGAGAGAAGGGATAGAGAGAGGAGGGATAGAGAGAGGTGGTATAGAGAGAGGAGGGATAGAGAGAGGATGTATAGAGAGAGGAGGGATAGAGAGAGTTGGGATAGAGAGAGTTGGGATAGAGAGAGGAGGGATAGAGAGAGGAGGGATAGAGAGAAGTGGTATAGATAGAGGAGGGATAGAGAGAGGTGGTATAGAGAGAGGTGAGATAGAGAGAGGTGGGATTGAGAGAGGAGGGATAGAGAGAGGAGGGATAGAGAGAGGTGGGATAGAGAGAGGAGGGATAGAGAGTGGAGGGATAGATAGAGGAGGGATAGAGAGAGGAGGGATAGAGAGAGGAGGGATAGAGAGAGGATGTATAGAGAGAGGAGGGATAGAGAGAGGAGGGATAGAGAGATGTGGTATAGAGAGAGGAGGGATAGAGAGAGGATGTATAGAGAGAGGAGGGATAGAGAGAGGAGGGATAGAGAGATGTGGTATAGAGAAAGGAGGGATAGAGAGCAGGGATAGAGAGATGTCGTATAGAGAGAGGAGGGATAGAGAGAGGTGGTGTAGAGAGAGGTGGTATAGAGAGAGGAGGGATAGAGAGAGGTGGGATAGAGAGAGGAGGGATAGAGAGAGGAGGGATAGATAGAGGAGGGATAGAGAGAGGAGGGATAGAGAGAAGAGGGATAGAGAGAGGAGGGATAGAGAGAGGAGGGATAGAGAGAAATGGTATAGAGAGGAGGGATAGAGAGAGTTGAGATAGAGAGAGTAGGGATAGAGAGAGGAGGGATAGAGAGAAGTGGTATAGATAGAGGATTAATAGAGAGAGGGGGGATAGAGAGAGGTGGTATAGATAGAGGAGGAATAGAGAGAAGTGGTATAGATAGAGGATTGATAGAGAGAGGAGGGATAGAGAGAGGAGGGATAGAGAGAGGTGGTATAGAGAAAGGAGGGATAGAGAGGAGGGATAGAGAGACGTTGTATAGAGAGAGGTGGTATATAGAGAGATGGGATAGAGAGAGGAGGGATAGAGAGAGGTGGTATAGAGAGAGGAGGGATAGAGAGAGGATGTATAGAGAGAGGAGGGATAGAGAGAGGAGGGATAGAGAGAGGTGGGATAGAGAGAGGAGGGATAGAGAGAGGAGGGATAGATAGAGGAGGGATAGAGAGAGGAGGGATAGAGAGAAGAGGGATAGAGAGAGGAGGGATAGAGAGAAGTGGTATAGATAGAGGAGGGATAGAGAGAGGAGGGATAGAGAGAGGAGGGATAGAGAGAGGTGGTATAGAGAAAGGAGGGATAGAGAGGAGGGATAGAGAGAGGATGTATAGAGAGAGGAGGGATAGAGAGAGGAGGGATAGAGAGATGTGGTATAGAGAGAGGTGGTATTGAGAGAAGAGGGATAGAGAGAGGAGGGATAGAGAGAGGATGTATAGAGAGAGGAGGGATAGATAGGGGAGGGATAGAGAGAGGAGGGATAGAGAGAGTAGGGATAGAGAGAGGTGGTATAGAGAGAGGAGGGATAGAGAGAGGATGTATAGAGAGAGGAGGGATAGAGAGAGGAGGGATAGAGAGAGGTGGGATAGAGAGAGGAGGGATAGAGAGAGGAGGGATAGAGGAGGGATAGAGAGAGGAGGGATAGAGAGAGGAGGGATAGAGAGAAGTGGTATAGATAGAGGAGGGATAGAGAGAGGAGGGATAGAGAGAGGTTCACCAATCACTCCTGGTCTGGAGTCAGACAGGCTCACTGTTTAGGTTTATAAGAGTAGAAGAGAGGAAGAGGAGAAGATGAAAAAGGAGGGAGGAGGAGGAGAAGAAGCGGGATAAAGGCACATCTTGAACAGGTTTAATGTGATTCAGCTCTGATGTTCAGCCGTCCTGCAGCCCAGCCAACTGAGACTCTCTCTCTCTGTCTCTCGCTCTGTCTCTCTCTCTGTCTCTCTCCCGTCTCTCTCTCTGTCTCTCGCTCTGTCTCTGTCTCTCTCTCTGTCTCTCTCCCGTCTCTCTCTCTGTCTCTTTCTCGCTCTGTCTCTCTCTCTGTTTCTCTCTCTGTCTCTCTTTCTGTCTCTCTCTCTGTCTCTCTCTTGCTCTGTCTCTCTCGCTCTCTCTCTCTCTCTGTCTCTTTCTCGTCTCTCTCTCTTTTGTTACATGCTGTGACTTGGACTGCCGCTGAAAGCTTAAGGCTGGAGAGGGGGAGAGTAGAGGGAGATGGTGCATGTATTTTTCTGGTGCAGGAAGCGAGTGATGAGTTTAGAGAATGTGTTTTGGGATAGGTAATGAGTAATGATAGAGAGAGTGAAGAGAGGAGAACATGAGAAGAAAGAGTGGAGAGGAGGAGAGAGATGGTTTGATCCTGTGAGCTGAGGTGAGTAGGTAACACTGGAGAGAGAGAGAGAGAGAGAGAGAGAGAGAGAGAGAGGGTGGAGGCAGGGAGAGGCGCGCAGTAAGAGAGTTGATGTCCTTCAGACAGGAGACAGGACCAGGACCATACTAGGAGAGTTGATGTCCCTCAGACAGGAGACAGGACCATGACCATACTAGGAGACTTGATGTCCTTCAGACAGGAGACAGGACCAGGACCATACTAGGAGAGTTAATGTCCCTCAGACAGGAGACATAACCAGGACCATACTAGGAGAGTTAATGTCCCTCAGACAGGAGACATAACCAGGACCATACTATGAGAGTTGATGTCCTTCAGACAGGAGACATAACCAGGACCATACTAGGAGAGTTAATGTCCCTCAGACAGGAGACATAACCAGGACCATACTAGGAGAGTTAATGTCCTTCAGACAAGAGACAGGACCAGGACCATACTAGGAGAGTTAATGTCCCTCAGACAGGAGACATAACCAGGACCATACTAGGAGAGTTAATGTCCCTCAGACAGGAGACATAACCAGGACCATACTAGGAGAGTTAATGTCCCTCAGACAGGAGACATAACCAGGACCATACTAGGAGAGTTAATGTCCCTCAGACAGGAGACATAACCAGGACCATACTAGGAGAGTTAATGTCCTTCAGACAGGAGACAGGACCAGGACCATACTAGGAGAGTTGACGTCCTTCAGACAGGAGACATAACCAGGACCATACTAGGAGAGTTAATGTCCCTCAGACAGGAGACATAACCAGGACCATACTAGGAGAGTTAATGTCCCTCAGACAGGAGACATAACCAGGACCATACTAGGAGAGTTAATGTCCCTCAGACAGGAGACATAACCAGGACCATACTAGGAGAGTTTGGACTCTGTTGTCCTCTGCGTCCTCTTTCATTTTAACTTTGTCTCTCTCTCTCTCTCTCTCTCTCTCTCTCTCTCTCTCTCTCTCTCTCTCTCTCTCTCTCTCTCTCTCTCTCTCTCTCTCTCTCTCTCTCTCTCTCTCTCTCTCTCTCTCTCTCTCTCTCTCTCTCTCTCTCTCTCTCTCTCTCTCTCTCTCTCTCTCCGTCTCTCTCTCTCTCTCTCTCTCTCTCTCTCTCTCTCTCTCTGTCTCTCTCTCTCTCTCTCTCTCTCTCTCTCTCTCTCTCTCTCTCTCTCTCTCTCTCTCTCTCTCTCTCTCTCTCTCTCTCTCTCTCTCTCTCTCGTCTCTCTCCCTCCGTCTCTCTCTCTCCTCTCTCCTCACTCTCTCTCTCTCTCCACCAGGTATAAGCACGTGGAACGCTTGGCGGCAGAGGAGTTTGAGAGGGACCACGTGCCCAGGTCACGCCCTGACCTGAGTTTGACCTTTAACCCAGTGGAAGCCTGGCCCCCCACCTCGTCCCGCAGCACCACCCCCTCCTCCCTGGCGTCTCAGGATGAAGAACAGGACCAGGAACCTGATCTAGAACCGGAAGAGACTGAGACCCATGTTACACCATACACACCCTCGGTGACTGGTAAGGGAACTAAGGAGAGGTGTGTGTGTGTGTGTGTCTGTGTGTGTGTGTGTGTGTGTGTGTGTGTGACAGAGAGACTCATAAGTGTGTTTGAATGTCTTCTCAGTGTGTTTGAATGTCTTCTCAGTGTGTTTAAATGTCCTCTCAGTGTGTTTGAATGTCTTCTCAGTGTGTTTGAATGTCTTCTCAGTGTGTTTGAATGTCTTCTCAGTGTGTTTGAATGTCTTCTCAGTGTGTTTGAATGTCTTCTCAGTGTGTTTGAATGTCTTCTCAGTGTGTTTAAATGTCCTCTCAGTGTGTTTGAATGTCTTCTCAGTGTGTTTGAATGTCTTCTCAGTGTGTTTGAATGTCTTCTCAGTGTGTTTGAATGTCTTCTCCAGTGTGTTTGAATGTCTTCTCAGTATGTTTGAATGTCTTCTCAGTGTGTTTGAATGTCTTCTCCAGTGTGTTTGAATGTCTTCTCAGTGTGTTTGAATGTCTTCTCAGTGTGTTTGAATGTCTTCTCAGTGTGTTTGAATGTCTTCTCAGTGTGTTTAAATGTCCTCTCAGTGTGTTTGAATGTCCTCTCAGTGTGTTTGAATGTCTTCTCAGTGTGTTTGAATGTCTTCTCAGTGTGTTTGAATGTCTTCTCAGTGTGTTTGAATGTCTTCTCAGTGTGTTTAAATGTCCTCTCAGTGTGTTTGAATGTCTTCTCAGTGTGTTTGAATGTCTTCTCAGTGTGTTTGAATGTCCTCTCAGTGTGTTTGAATGTCTTCTCAGTGTGTTTGAATGTCTTCTCAGTGTGTTTGAATGTCTTCTCAGTGTGTTTGAATGTCTTCTCAGTGTGTTTGAATGTCTTCTCAGTATGTTTGAATGTCTTCTCAGTGTGTTTGAATGTCTTCTCAGTGTGT
>CM059806.1:37448566-37501066 GCA_030435695.1 Brachymystax lenok tsinlingensis
GGAGGAGGGAGAGAGGGAGAGGGAGGGAGGGAGGGAGGGAGAGGGAGGGAGGGAGGGAGGGAGAGAGGAGGGAGGGAGGGAGAGAGGAGAGATGGAGGGAGGGAGGGAGGGAGAGATGGAGGGAGGGAGGGAGGGAGAGGGAGGGAGGAGGGAGGGAGGGAGGGAGGGAGAGATGGAAGGAGGGAGAGATGGAAGGAGGGAGGGAGAGGAGAGAGGGAGAGATGGAGGGGAGATGGAGGAGGGAGGGAGGGAGAGGATGAGAGGGGGAGGGAGGGAGGGAGGGAGGGAGAGATGGAGGGAGGGAGGGAGGAGGGGGGAGGGAGGGAGGGAGGAGGGAGAGGGAGGGGAGGGAGGAGGAGGGAGAGAATGGAAGGAGGGAGAGATGGAAGGAGGAGAGAGAGGAGAGGGAGGAGATGGAGGGAGGGGAGGGAGGGAGAGATGGAGGAGAGAGGAGGGAGGGAGGGAGGGAGAGAGGGGGGAGGGAGGGAGGGAGGGAGGAGAGGGAGAGGGAGGAGAGGAGGGAGGAGGAGGGAGGGAGAGATGGAAGGGAGGGAGAGATGGAAGGAGGGAGGGAGGGAGAGAGGGAGAGATGGAGGAGGGAGGGAGGGAGAGATGGAGGGAGGGAGAGGAGGAGGAGATGGAGGAGGAGGGAGGAGGAGAGGAGGAGGGAGGAGGGAGGGAGGGAGAGGAGGAGGGAGGAGGGAGGGAGGAGGAGAGGGAGGGAGAGGGAGAGGGAGGGGAGGAGAGGGAGAGAGGGAGAGGAGGGGAGGGAGGGAGGGAGAGATGGGAAGGAGGGAGAGATGGAAGGAGGGAGGAGGGAGAGAGAGAGAGGGGAGAGAGAGGGAGAGAGGGAGGGAGGAGAGATGGAGGGAGGGAGGGAGGGAGGGAGAGATGGAGGGAGGGAGGAGGGAGAGGGAGGGGAGGGAGGGAGGGAGGGAGGGAGGGAGGGAGGGAGGGGAGGGAGGGAGGGAGAGAGGGGAGAGGGGAGGGAGGGAGAGATGGAGGGAGAGGGAGGGAGGAGAGGAGAGAGGGGAGGGAGGGAGGAGGAGGAGAGATGGAAGGAGGGAGAGATGGAAGGAGGGAGGGGAGGAGAGAGGGAGAGATGGAGAGGGAGGGGGAGGGAGAGGGAGGGAGGGGAGAGGAGGGAGGGAGGGAGAGGGAGGAGAGAGGGAGGGAGGGAGGGAGAGAGGGGAGGGAGGAGGAGAGGAGAGAGGGGAGGGAGAGAGGAGAGAGGGAGAGAGGGGAGGGGAGGGAGGGAGAGGAGGGAGGGAGAGATGGAAGGAGGGAGAGATGGAAGGAGGGAGGAGAGAGAGGGGAGAGATGGAGGAGGAGGGAGGAGGGAGAGATGGAGGGAGGGGAGGGAGGAGGGAGGGAGGGAGAGATGGAGGGGAGGGAGGAGAGGGAGGAGGGAGGAGGGAGGAGGAGGGAGGGAGGGAGGAGGAGGGGAGAGAGATGGAAGGAGGAGAGATGGAAAGGAGGGAGAGGAGGAGGAGAGAGAGGGAGAGATGGAGGGAGGAGGAGGAGAGATGGAGGGAGGGAGGGAGGGAGGAGGGAGGGGAGGGAGAGAGGAGAGGGGAGGGAGGGGAGGGGAGGAGAGAGAGGAGAGAGAGAGGGGAGGGAGGAGGGGAGGGAGGGAGGAGAGATGGAAGGAGGAGAGAGATGGAAAGGAGGGAGAGGGAGGAGAGGAGAGATGGAGGGAGGAGGGAGGGAGAGATGGAGAGGGAGGGAGAGGGAGGAGGAGATGGAGGGAGGAGGGAGGGAGGAGAGGAGGAGAGGGAGGGAGGAGGGAGGGAGAGGAGAGAGGGAGGGGAGGGAGGAGAGATGGAGGGAGGGAGGGAGAGAGGGAGGGAGGGAGGGAGGGAGAGGGGAGGAGGGAGGGAGGAGAGAGATGGAAGGAGGAGGAGATGGAAGAGAGGAGGGGATGGAGGAGGGAGGAGGAGGGAGGGAGGGAGGGGAGGGAGGAGGAGAAAGGAGGAGGAGGGAGGGAGGGAGGGAGGGAGGGAGAGGGAGAGGAGGGAGAGGAGAGGGAGGGGAGGGGAGGGAGGGAGGAGGGAGAGAGGGAGAGAGAGAGGGAGAGAGAGGGGAGGGAGGGAGGGGAGAGGAGAGGGGAGGGAGAGATGGAAGGAGGAGAGGGAAGGGAGGAGAGAGGGGAGGAGATGGAGGAGGGAGGGAGGGGAGAGAGATGGAGGGAGGAGGAGGGAGGAGGAGGGAGAGGTGGAGTGGGAGGGAGGGAGGGAGGGAGGGAGGGAGGGAGGGAGGGAGGGAGGGAGAGGAGGGAGGAGAGAGATGGAAGAGGAGGGAGAGATGGAAAGGAGGAGGGAGGAGGAGAGAGGAGAGATGGAGGGAGGGAGGGAGGGAGGAGGAGAGAGATGGAGGGGAGGAGGGAGGGAGGGAGAGGAGGGAGAGGGAGAGGGAGGGGAGAGGGGATTGGAGGAGGGAGGGAGAGAGGAGGGAGGAGAGAGGGAGGGGAGGGAGGGAGGGAGGAAAGATGGAAGGAGGAGAGAGATGGAAGGAGGAGGGAGAGAGAGAGGGAGAGATGGAGGAGGAGGAGGGAGAGATGGAGATGGGAGGGAGGGGAGGAGAGGAGAGAGATGGAGGGAGGAGGGGAGGGAGGGGAGGGAGGGAGGGGGGAGGGGAGGGAGGAGGGAGGGAGAGGGGAGAGGGAGGGAGGGAGGAGAGATGGAGGAGAGGGAGGGAGAGAGGGAGAGAGGAGGGGAGGGAGGGAGGGAGGAGAGGGAGAGATGGAAGGAGGAGAGATGGAAGGAGAGGAGGGAGGGAGGAGAGAGGAGATGGGGAGGGAGGGAGGGGAGAGAGATGGGGGAGGGGAGGGAGGGAGGAGGAGAGAGATGGAGGAGAGGAGGAGGGAGAGAGAGATGGAGGAGGAAGGGAGAGAGAGAGGAGAGATGGAGAGGAGATGGAGGGAGGGAGAGATGGAGGGAGGAGAGGGAGAGAGGGAGGAGAGAGCTGGAGGGGAGGGGAGGAGAGATGGAGGAGGGAGGGAGAGAGAGAGGGAAGGATGGAGGGGAGTCAGAGAGGAGGGAGGGAGAGGAGAGATGGAGGGAGAGATGGAGAGGGAGAGGAGAGATGGAAGGAGGGAGGGGAGGGAGGGAGGGAGAGAGGGAGAGATGGAGAGGGAGGAGAGATGGAGGGAGAGGAGAGAGAGAGGGAGAGATGGGAGGGGAGGAGGAGAGATGGAGGGAGGGAGAGATGGAGGGAGGGAGAGATGGAAGAAGGGAGGGAGAGAGGGAGAGATGGAGGGAGGGAGAGAGGGAGGAGAGAGAGGGAGAGATGGAGAGGGAGAGATGGAGGGAGGGAGAGATGGAGGGAGGGAGAGAGGGATGGAGAGATGGAGGGAAGGAGAGAGAGAGGGAGAGATGGAGGGAGGGAGAGATGGAGAGGAGGGAGGGAGAGATGGGAAGGAGGGAGGGAGAGATGGAGGAGGGAGAGATGGAGGGAGGGAGGAGAGAGGGAGAGAGGGAGGGAGGGAGAGATGGGGAGAGAGAGAGAGAGAGAGAGAGAGAGAGAGAGAGAGAGAGAGAGAGAGAGAGAGAGAGAGAGAGAGAGAGAGGGTGGGTGGGTGGGAGAGATGGAGGGAGGGAGGGATCCGATTAATCACTTCAATAGTATGCTCCAATCAGAATCCATTGTCAATCACTGAGACATAGTCACACCATTTAATAGCAAATGTGGAAGTGAGCAATGTCACGTACGTGAATTATATCCTGTTGTTTCATGTCTCTCCATGCAGGTCCGTTGACCCAGAGTGTTGAGGTGGATGTGAATGAACAGTGCAGCAACATCCTCAACAGCAAACGCTTCATGCTGGACATGCTCTACTCCCAGAGCAAGGAGCCCTGCGAGGAGGAGGACGAGGAGGAGAGGGGGAAGGAGAAAGGAGTGGGGGAAAAGACCAACCAGGAAGCCGTCCAACCGTCTGGCGAGGGAGAGGAGAGCACCCGGAAAACCGACTTCCCGGAAAAAAATGAATCTCACTCGAACGTCAGAGTGTTCGCTGAACGTTTCGGGGATCTAGTAAAGGGACTGGGCTCGCCTGCCTCCCCCCTTAAAAGCCCCCCTCATGAGGCCGCCGTTGTAGAACAAGAGAAGCCCCCTCCACCTGCCCCGAAGAAGGAGTCAGATACCATCTGGGACCAGCTCCTGGCCAGTCCTAGGGAGCTGCGCATCGGAGACATCGACTTCACAGACCTGAAAGAAGAAGACGATAAAGACGTTCTGGATGCCGGTCTGATGGGGGGGTCAGACTCCCTGTGTCCCCCTCCTCCGCCACCCCCCAACCCCTACCTCCCTTACTGCCCCCCACCCCTGTTGGGCTGTCCGCCACCACCCCCCATGCCAGGGATGAGAAGCATGCCACCTCCGCCCCCCGTCTGCTCCGCGGCCCACGCCCCTCCAACTCTTTCAGAACCGGTCCAGAAGAATAGGAAGACCATCAGGTTGTTCTGGAGTGAGGTGGGTATTTCTACTCTACTGGGTTTACAGAGACCAGTGTCTGAAGGGGTTCGAAGCTTACACTGAGTGTACAAAACATTATGAACACCTGTTCTTTCCATGACATAGACCGACCAGGTGAATCCAGGTGAACGCTATGATCCCTTATTGATGCCACTCGTTAAATCCACTTCAATCAGTGTAGATGAAGAAGAGGAGACAGGATTTTTAAGCCTTGAGCCTATTGAGACATGGATCGTGTATGTGTCATTCAGAGGGTGAATGGACAAGGCAACATATGTAAGTGCCTTTGAACAGGGTACGGTAGTAGGTGCCAGGCTCACAGGTTTGTTTAAAGAACTGCAACGCTGCTGGGTTTTTCACGCTCAATAGTTTCCTGTGTATATCAAGATTGGTCCACCACCCAAAGGACATCCAGCCAACTTGACACGACCATGGGAAGCATTGGAGTCAACATGGGCCAGCATCCCTGTGGATGCTTTTGACACCTTGTAGAGTCCATGCCCCGAGGAATTGAGGCTGTAGAGTCCATGCCCCGAGGAGTTGAGGCTGTAGAGTCCATGCCACGACGAATTGAGGCTGTAGAGTCCATGCCCCGAGGAATTGAGGCCGTAGAGTCCATGCACCGAGGAATTGAGGCCGTAGAGTCCATGCCCCGAAGAATTGAGGCTGTAGAGTCCATGCCCTGAGGAATTGAGGCTGTAGAGTCCATGCCCTGAGGAATTGAGGCTGTAGAGTCCATGCCCCGAGGAATTGAGGCTGTAGAGTCCATGCCACGACGAATTGAGGCTGTAGAGTCCATGCCCCGAGGAATTGAGGCTCATTAATCTATTGGTTGTGGTTGTGGTTGTGTTCCAGGTCATTAATCTATTGGTTGTGGTTGTGTTCCAGGTCATTAATCTATTGGTTGTGGTTGTGTTCCAGGTCATTAATCTATTGGTTGTGGTTGTGTTCCAGGTCATTAATCTATTGGTTGTGGTTGTGTTCCAGGTCATTAATCTATTGGTTGTGGTTGTGGTTGTGTTCCAGGTCATTAATCTATTGGTTGTGGTTGTGTTCCAGGTCATTAATCTATTGATTGTGGTTGTGTTCCAGGTCATTAATCTATTTGTTGTGGTTGTGTTCCAGGTGCGTCCGTCAGACTACCAGTACATTAGCAGCAGGAGCAGTGGAGACTCTCTGTGGTTCAAACTAGAGCCGGTCAAGATAGACACGTCCAAACTAGAACACCTCTTCCAGACCAAGTCCAAGGAGATTCCTGTCACCAAGGTAACCACACACATGCACGCACACATGCACACACACACATTGTCCATTAAAAATAAAATAAAAAATACAACCTAACACATATGTTAGACATCAAACATCAAGACTGAACCAATCACAGCCATGGTAAATGAGAATCCAACTATCCCTTTAAGGCCTTGTCTTTGTGTGGAGACGGATAGGAGAGGTCTGGATAGGAGAGGCTGGGGGCTGAGAACGTTAACCTCTGGCACTTTGAACTATAGACACGTTTCAAAACCACAACTGTTTTTTAAATCTGCTACCATTCAAATCACCTCTGGTGAAGGCTGGTGGCCCACACACACACACACACACACACACTAAACACACACACACACACTAAACACACAAAAACATGCACACACAAAGTCTGGTGGGGGTATACTCCTTTGTAGGAAAGGGGGTCATTCTGAGAACTGGTTTGAGAGCACCTTGGAATCGAACACTTCAACCTGTATGTCTGCCAGGGGGATTGTTGTTGGAAATGTCTCTCACACTTCACCTGTAACATCTCCCCTTGTCTTGTAATACAATAATATATATAATAAAATAATAATAATAAAATAAAAAATTAATAAATAAAATTATAATAAAATATAGTAAATCTCATGAAGGTAAATACTACTAAATGTAATGTATTCTTATTTGAGAGACAGTAACGGGCAATTCCACGCTGACGGAATTGCGGCATACTTAAAATGTATGCCAAACAAAAAAAACATTGATTTCAATACTCTTAACATTTTACAAAAACACATTTACTGGAGGAACTGTGCAGATGCAAACTTTGGTAACATAATTTCGGTCAAATCTCCCTCCGTTTTTTTTATGTGACCATGTTTTCCAACAACTTTGACACAAACATCGAATAAACTTCTGTGATTGGTTGAAATGAAGAATGTCCGTGTACGTTGAAATCAAGGCTGGGACCTTTTCAACGTCCATGGATGTCCGGTGTTGGTCGTGGTTGAGGACGCTGGTTACAGTAATGGGAAAGTGAGGGGGCTCATGGGTAGGTGTCAGTAAGAGCTGGGACAGGCGACATGAATTGGAGAGAGAGAGAGAGAGAGAGAGAGAGAGAGAGAGAGAGAGAGAGAGAGAGAGAGAGAGAGTTGTCCAGCTGTTTCTAAATCCGTTCTGCTTAGTGCTAGAGCTTCCAGACACTGTATGAAGACTGTTGACATCTAGTGGAAGCCATAGGTACTGCAGTCTCAGTCCTAGATAACATAGAAATCAATAGGCAGCCTGGAGAAAAAGGTCATGTACTCGGGTTTTCGCCTGCTATCTCAGTTCTGTTATACTCACATACATTATTTTAACACTTCTAGAAATCCAATAGTACTAATTATGTGCATATCCTATTTTCTGGGCCTGAGTGGCAGGCATTTTACTTTGGGCACACCAAAAACCGTCACCTCTGCTGCCGCTCCCTAAGAAGTTAACTTGGGTCAAACGTTTCAGGTAGCCTTCCACAAGCTTCGCACAATAAGTTGGGTGAATTTTGGCCCATTCCTCCTGACAGAGCTGGTGTAACTGAGTCAGGTTTGTAGGCCTCCTTGCTCGCACACGCTTTTTCAGTTTTGCCCACAAATTTTCTATAGGATTGAGGTCAGGGCTTTGTGATGGCCACTCCAATACCTTGACTTTGTTGTCCTTAAGCCATTTTGTCACAACTTTGCTTGGGGTCATTGTCCATTTGGAAGACCCATTTGCGACCAAGCTTTAACTTCCTGACTGATGTCTTGAAATGTTGCTTCAATATGTCCACATAATTTTCCTCCCTCATGATGCCATCTATTTTGTGAAGTGCACCAGTCCCTCCTGCAGCAAAGCACCCCCACAACATGATGCTTCCACCCCTGTACTTCACGGTTGGGATGGTGTTCTTCGGCTTGCAAGCCTCCCCCTTTTTCCTCTAAACATAACGATGGTCATTATGGCCAAACAGTTCTATTTTTGTTTCATCAGACCAGAGGACATTTCTCCAAAAAGTACGATCTTTGTCCCCATATGAAGTTGGTCACATCCAGCAGTTATAACAGCCTGGTCACATCCAACAGTTATAACAGCCTGGTCACATCCAACAGTTATAACAGCCTGGTCACATCCACGTCTGGCTTTTTTTATGGCGGTTTTGGAGCAGTGGCTTCTTCCTTGCTGAGTGGCCTTTCAGGTTATGTCGATATAGGACTCATTTTACTGTGAATATAGATACTTTTGTACCTGTTTCCTCCAGCATCTTCAGAAGGTCCTTTGCTGTTGTTCTGGGATTGATTTGCACTTTTCGCACCAAAGTACGTTCTGAGTTGTTATAACTGTTGGATGTGACCAGGGGGTTATAACTGTTGGATGTGACCAGGCTGTTATAACTGTTGGATGTGACCAGGCTGTTATAACTGTTGGATGTGACCAGGCTGTTATAACTGTTGGATGTGACCAGGCTGTTATAACTGTTGGATGTGACCAGGCTGTTATAACTGCTGGATGTGACCAGGCTGTTATAACTGTTGGATGTGACCAGGCTGTTATAACTGTTGGATGTGACCAGGCTGTTATAACTGTTGGATGTGACCAGGCTGTTATAACTGTTGGATGTGACCAGGCTGTTATAACTGTTGGATGTGACCAGGCTGTTATAACTGTTGGATGTGACCAGGCTGTTATAACTGTTACGACTTCCTTCTGCTAATTAGCTCTGATGGTTTGCATGTAGCCTATAAGAGTGGGACGTAGGAGTGAGGTCATGTCACACAACGGTGTCATTTTAGGAACATGTACATGCACACACTCCTACTCTTTCCCCTCCATACCCCCCGCCCCCCCACATCACCACAGCTGTAGTCAATTTCAGAGTGAGTGCTGATCCCTAAATCCTTACCAGGCTGTAAACAGGTCCACACAGAGAGAGAGAGAGAGAGAGAGAGAGAGAGAGAGAGAGAGAGAGAGAGAGAGAGAGAGAGAGAGAGAGAGAGAGAGAGAGAGAGAGAGAGAGAGAGAGAGAGAGAGAGAGAGAGAGAGAGAGAGAGAGGGAGAGAGACTACTACAGTATGCATATAGAGAATGAGTCACACTACTTGTATCCAGTCAGTCAATCAATCAAGGTGATTGATTGATCCCTTCTTACATCAGCAGATGTCACAAAGTGCTTTTACAGTCCATCATGAATAGTCAACTATACTCTATGGATATTTTGACCTCTCAGTAACCTGTGGCTGTCTGTCTGTTGTTCCATCTGAAAACAGCTCCTGTGACCTCTCAGTAACCTGTGTCTGTCCTTCTTTTGTTCCATCAGAAAACGGCAGCAGACGGTAAACGTCAGGAGATCATCGTTCTGGACTCCAAGAGGAGTAACGCCATCAACATCGGACTGACCGTCCTGCCGCCTCCTCGCACCATCAAGACCGCCATCCTCAACTTTGATGAGTACGCACTCAACAAGGAGGGCATCGAGGTGAGAGATGATGACGAAGAGGCATCGAGGTACAATTAAAGACCTCAGCTAATCATCGAGACCGTGAATAGTAGAATCAGGTGTGGTAGAACTGGTCTTGAACAGAAAAGCCTCCATGCTCTACTAAGGTTTCCTCAGCTGTTCATCGAGACCTGAGCTGTTCATCAAGACCTGAGCTGTACATCAAGACCTCAGCTGTTCATCGAGACCTGAGCTGTTCATCAAGACCTCAGCTGTTCATCGAGACCTGAGCTGTTCATCGAGACCTGAGCTGTTCATCAAGACCAGCTGAGGTCTTGATGTACAGCTCAGGTCTTGATGTACAGCTCAGGTCTTGATGTACAGCTCAGGTCTCGATGAACAGCTGAGGTCTTGATGAACAGCTGAGGTCTTGATGAACAGCTGAGGTCTTGATGAACAGCTGAGGTCTCGATGAACAGCTGAGGTCTTGATGTACAGCTCAGGTCTTGATGAACAGCTGAGGTCTTGATGAACAGCTGAGGTCTCGATGAACAGCTCAGGTCTTGATGAACAGCTCAGGTCTTGATGTACAGCTCAGGTCTCGATGAACAGCTCAGGTCTTGATGAACAGCTGAGGTCTCGATGAACAGCTCAGGTCTCGATGAGTAGTATAATCAGGTGTGGTAACACTGGACTTGAACAGAAAAGCCTGCATAACGCTGTGGATCGTTAAAAGCATTTTGATAGCTCCCGATACAATGTAACACATGACAAACTGCAGAGAAACACCTGTAAAACACAGTCATTAGATGCATAACAAAAATATACATATTTACACATCTGAAATTGGATAGGTGTTCTAAAACCTAGAATACAAAACCTCAGCTACAATTGTCCTAAGTGATGCTCTACACAGCTTTCCAACTGCAGTAGAAGAGCACACATGTCCTCATTTATAAATATGAAGACAGGTGGGAGTACTCACAGATGTGGAACAGAACATGAATGTGAAGTATTGATAGACTGTAGTGCCGTGTGTACTGTGTGCTTTTTTGAATTGATAGAAGTAGTTTATCAGTTCCACATGGGCCAGCTTGCATTTCTCCATGACAGGCGCATGACCACGTTCCACCAGTCTCACGGTTGAGGGCAACAATGTCTTCCTCGAGAGTCTGAGAGCCCTGTCTCTCCTCCGTTCTTGCGAGACAAAACGCAGTAGTACACACCACCGCGGACTCACTGCCATTTGCCTGCCGCTCGACGAACCCAAAGGATCTTTTAAGATCCTACCTAACATATGCAAATAATAGGCACGGTGTCAAAACGACACACTAAAGAGAATGGTAAAAAAAATGTACCTTCTGAGAAAACATAATGAGGACCTTCAGTTAGCGGTTACACTTACAAAAACCTTGTTATAAAACACATCAGCTTGACACTATTTAAATGGACAGTCTGGGGAGACGACAGGAAGCTTTCGTTTGCGCAATGTTTCTGTTGTTAATTCACTCGGTTAAATGATTGAACGTTTATATCTCTTGTTTAGTTTTGAAAATGTGCTGAAAAACAGTTTAATTTATACAGTTAGGTTATTTGTTGGCTCTTTTGACATTTTTTTTCTTTCGACAGGTTTGGTTGCGCTTAGCAAGCAATGATGTTGTTGCTTTATTAACTCACTCAAAAATGTGGATTTTTTTTTTGAGAACACTGAAAATTAACTCGACACTGAGTTAACAATATTTTGGATTCTAATGACAAGAAGAGAATTGCATTAAGGGAGGAGGGAGCGTACTGAATTAATGCATAAGATAAGGTCTGTAATGTTAGCTAACGTTTAAAATGGCTTTTACTTTGGATGTGTCGAAAATCAAAGTGTCTTGTCTTGTAGTGCTAGCTGGCTACCTGTGCCTTTATGGAAGAACGTTAGCTAATCAAAACAAATCAACATTCAGCTCACTAATAGCAAACCAACTTATTTTTCATGTCGGACCATTATCTTGTTTGCATGTATTGATTTAACCTCTGCTTGAGTACAAACATATAGCTAGCTATCTATAGTAGCGTATCATTGCTGGCTGCTGTCTGGCTGGTGCAGGCAGCGAGCTGTTTGTGTTGTTGTGCTGTTTGTGCTGTTTGTGTTGTTGTGCTGTTTGTGTTGTTTGTGTTGTTGAGCAACCGAGTTGCTGGCCCGGTTTAAAGGAACTCTGAGATTCGGCTGAAAAAAATATTGTTAGCATTGTCAGAAATGCTACGAAAAAGGTAGTGCATTGTTGTAAGTGAGAGCAATAAATATATTATTTTTTTAAAATAAAAAACTACAATCCAACAATTTTTTGGGGGGGGAAAGTCCAAGGGTTACTTTATGGAAGCTATGGTCTTGCTTTAATCCGACGTCTAGAATTTGAGCTAGGTAGCCACAATAAATACTCTTAAAACTAATTTGCTAACGACCCTGTTAAAAAATCTGGTATGTGGTTCACGACGAGAGGCGGGATTGTGTTGTTTTTGTATTTATTTATTGATAGATTTTTATTTTCACCTTTATTTAACCAGGGAGGCCAGCTGAGAAAAAGTTCTAATTTACAACTGCGACCTGGACCAAGATAAAGCACAGCAGTGCGACACAAACAACAACACAGAGTTACACATGGAGTAAACAAGCATACAGTCAATAACACAATAGAAAAAAGGAAAGTCTATATACAGTGTGTAACTCCAATCTAGTTGATTTGTGAACTTTCATCGAGATTGGTGTCATATTGGCTTAGATATGTTGGTAGGGAGATTTGAATTTAACACTGAGCTTCAACCAATGCCTACTGTATATAGACTTGTCTATAATAGTAGATCCTTAGTCAGATAATTACGCTACAGTACCCAGGGTAGTCAGTCCAGCAGTAGATGGGTGCTACAGTACCCAGGGTAGTCAGTCCAACAGTAGATGGTGCTACAGTACCCAGGGTAGTCAGTCCAACAGTAGATGGTGCTACAGTACCCAGGGTAGTCAGTCCAGCAGTAGATGGGTGCTACAGTACCCAGGGTAGTCAGTCCAACAGTAGATGGTGCTACAGTACCCAGGGTAGTCAGTCCAACAGTAGATGGTGCTACAGTACCCAGGGTAGTCAGTCCAACAGTAGATGGTGCTGCAGTACCCAGGGTAGTCAGTCCAACAGTAGATGGGTGCTACAGTACCCAGGGTAGTCAGTCCAACAGTAGATGGTGCTGCAGTACCCAGGGTAGTCAGTCCAACAGTAGATGGTGTTACAGTACCCAGGGTAGTCAGTCCAACAGTAGATGGTGCTACAGTACCCAGGGTAGTCAGTCCAACAGTCAGTCCAACAGTATGTGCCCGGCCCGCCACATGAGTCGCGAGAGCGCGATTGGACAAGGACATCCCTGCCGGCCAATCCCTCCCCTAATCCGGAAGACGCTGGGCCAATTGTGCGCCGCCTCCCGGTCGCAGCCGGCTGCGACACAGCCTGTACTAGAACCAGGATCTCTCGTGGCACAGCTAGCAACTGCGATGCAGTGTCTTTTAAACCGCTGCGCCACTCAGGAGGCCCATCATTTCTAAATTAAGCATAAACCACATTGCTTGTTGCAGCTTAGTTGCTGAATTTGACTGCTCAAATCAAAGGACCTTAAAGGGATACTTTGGGTTTTTTGGGGCATTTATCTACCAGAGTCAGATAAACTCGCGGATGTCATTTTCATGTGTCTGTGTCCAGTATGAAGGAGGTTAGAGGTCGTTTCGCAAGCCAATGGTTGTCTATTGGTTTCTGATCTGCTGGCACCCTTTCCATCGTCTCTGCTCACTCTTTACCTCTTTACTTTTCCCCGCTCTCTCCCCCTGTAGAAAATCTTGACCATGATCCCTTCAGAGGAGGAGAAGCAGAAGATCCAGGAGGCTCAGCTGGCCAACCCTGACGTCCCCCTGGGCTCAGCAGAACAGTTCCTCCTCATCCTGTCCTCCATCAGCGAACTGTCAGCCAGACTACAGCTCTGGGCCTTCAAGATGGACTACGAGGCTACAGAGAAGGTGGGTGTTTGGACCCTTATGATACAAGATCGTCTCTGGCAGACAGAGAGACTGAGACCCTTATGAGACAAGATCGTCTCTGGCAGATAGAGAGACTGAGACCCTTATGATACAAGGTTGTCTCTGGCAGACAGAGAGACTGAGACCCTTATGAGACAAGGTTGTCTCTGGCAGACAGAGAGACTGAGACCCTTATGAGACAAGGTTGTCTCTGGCAGACAGAGAGACTGAGACCCTTATGAGACAAGGTTGTCTCTGGCAGACAGAGAGACTGAGGCCATTATGAGACAAGATCGTCTCTGGCAGACAGAGAGACTGAGACCATTATGAGACAAGATCGTCTCTGGCAGACAGAGAGACTGAGACCCTTATGAGACAAGATCGTCTCTGGCAGACAGAGAATCTGAGACCATTATGAGACAAGATCGTCTCTGGCAGACAGAGAGACTGAGACCCTTATGAGACAAGATCGTCTCTGGCAGACAGAGAGACTGAGACCCTTATGAGACAAGATCGTCTCTGGCAGACAGAGAGACTGAGACCATTATGAGACGAGATCGTCTCTGACAGACAGAGAGACTGAGACCATTATGTTCAGTCAAACAAAGACAACAACAAATAATGCATCCCAAATGGAACCCTATTCCCTATATAGTGCACTACTTTTAACCAGGGCTGGCACCCTATTCCCTATATAGTGCACTACTTTTAACCAGGGCTGGCACCCTATTCCCTATATGGTGCACTACTTTTGACCAGGGCGCTCTATATAGGGGATAGGGTGCCATTTGGGACGCAAAGAAACAGGGAATGGAAAACATGCCTGTGTGCTCTGCTCCAGGAGCTGTGTTGTAAAGTTTACAGCCTTCCACAGGATGCTGTGTCTTTCATGTTGGTCTGTAAAGTTTACAGCCTTCCACAGGATGCTGTGTCTTTCATGTTGGTCTGTAAAGTTTACAGCCACCCACAGGAGAGACAGAATTTCCGACCGCAGGTTTAGGCATGGCAACGTTCCCGAGCGGCGCAGGATGTCGGAGTGGGATGTTTTAATGGAGGGGAACCATACCGTTGCAGAGACAGACACACACCAAACACACACACACACCAAAACACACGCACATTCACACTTGGAGGAGAACATAACATTCCGTGCGATATCAAACGGGTCAGGTAATCAGAACCGGGGTTGATAGTTACCAAAGCAGTCCGACCGGGACACGGACCTTTAGCCACCTCTCTGTGCCTGTAAACAACCACAGATGGACCACGGTCGGGAGGCAGTCAGTGCACCTGTTCCTGCCCGCCACAGCCTCTAATAACCAAACACGGTCATCCTGAAACGTGTGCGTGTGTGTGTGTGTGTGTGTGTGTGTGTGTGTGTGTGTGTGTGTGTGTGTGTGTGTGTGTGTGTGTGTGTGTGTGTGTGTGTGTGTGTGTGTGTGTGTGTGTGTGTGTGTGCGTGCGTGTGTGTGTGTGCAGGAAGTGGCAGAGCCGCTGCAGGATGTGAAGGAGGGGATGGAGCAGCTGGAGAAGAACGTGACACTCCGCTACATCCTGTCTACCCTGCTTGCTATAGGAAACTTCCTCAACGGCACCAATGTGAGTCTCTCTCTCACGCACACGCACGCGCACACACACACGCGCACACGCACACACACACGCACACACACACACACACGCATGCACACACACATTCACACACATTCATCAGGAAGTGACAATGACAGTGTTTACCAATGCCAAATAAGGTCATTCAGAGCAGTATTTCCTGAAAGGTCACAGCTAGGTCAACCTGGTCATTCACAGTAGTATTTCCTGAAAGGTCACAGCTAGGTCAACCTGGTCATTCAGAGTAGTATTTCCTGAAAGGTCACAGCTAGGTCAACCTGGTCATTCAGAGCAGTATTTCCTGAAAGGTCACAGCTAGGTCAACCTGGTCATTCAGAGCAGTATTTCCTGAAAGGTCACAGCTAGGTCAACCTGGTCATTCAGAGCAATATTTCCTGAAAGGTCACAGCTAGGTCAACCTGGTCATTCAGAGCAGTATTTCCTGAAAGGTCACAGCTAGGTCAACCTGGTCATCCACGTCTCTTCATTGGTTACACTTCATAATACAAGAGTTACTACAGCTATAGCTGACTAGTCTAGTTACTAGATGTACTACGAACTAGTACTACTAACTAGTACTACGAACTAGTACTACTAACTAGTACTACGAACTAGTACTACGAACTAGTACTACTAACTAGTACTACTAACTAGTACTACTAACTAGTACTACGAACCAGTACTACTAACTAGTACTACTAACTAGTACTACTAACTAGTACTACGAACTAGTACTACGAACTAGTCTTTTACTACCTGTATTGCCTTCCCCCCAGGCCAAAGGCTTTGAGTTGAGTTACCTGGAGAAGGTTCCTGAGGTAAAGGACACGGTTCATAAACAGTCTCTACTGCACCATGCCTGTTCCATAGTGGTGGACAACTACCCTCAGAGCACTGACCTTTACTCTGAGATAGGAGCTATCACACGCTCTGCCAAGGTATGAGACACACACATTGATTGATTGATTGATTGGTTTATCCATTGATTAATTAATTGATTTATTTGTTAATGATGTAGTTGATTGATTGATTGATTGATTGATTGATTGATGAATTGACCGACCGACCAGACACGACTCACTGACTGACTGACCGATTGATTGGTTGATTGGTTGATTGATTGATTGGTTGATTGATTGGTTGATTGGTTGATTGATTGGTTGATTGATTGGTTGATTGGTTGGTTGATTGGTTGATTAATTGGTTGATTGGTTGATTGGGTGATTGGTTGATTAATTGGTTGATTGGTTGATTGATTGGTTGATTGGTTGATTGATTGGTTGATTGATTGATTGGTTGATTGGTTGGTTGATTGATTGGTTGATTGATTGGTTGATTGGTTGATTGGTTGGTTGATTGGTTGATTGGTTGATTAATTGGTTGATTGATTGATTGGTTGATTGGTTGATTGGTTGATTGGTTGATTCATTGGTTGATTGGTTGATTGGCTGATTGGTTGATTGGTTGATTAATTGGTTGATTAATTGGTTGATTAATTGGTTGATTGATTGATTGGTTGATTGGTTGATTAATTGGTTGATTGGTTGATTGGTTGATTAATTGGTTGATTGGTTGATTGATTGATTGGTTGATTAATTGGTTGATTGATTGATCCCCGTGTCTCTCAGGTGGACTTCGACCAGCTGCAGGACAACCTGACCATGATGGAGCGCCGCTGCAAAGCATCCTGGGACCATCTGAAGGTGATGGCCAAGCATGAGATGAAGCCCACCCTGAAACAGAAGATGTCTGACTTCCTGAAGGACTGTGCTGAGAGGATCATCATTCTGAAGATAGTCCACCGCAGGATCATCAACAGGTACACGGGGACAGACAGGAAGGCATGCACAGACACACACACACCGCTGTAAGGTTCTCTACTATGTCCTATCTGACCAGTATACTGTCCCAGTCCTTCTATCTGACCAGTATACTGTCCCAGTCCTTCTATCTGAGCAGTATACTGTCCCAGTCCTTCTATCTGAGCAGTATACTGTCCCAGTCTTTCTATCTGACCAGTATACTGTCCCAGTCCTTCTATCTGACCAGTATACTGTCCCAGTCCTTCTATCTGAGCAGTATACTGTCCCAGTCCTTCTATCTGACCAGTATACTGTCCCAGTCCTTCTATCTGACCAGTAAACTGTCCCAGTCCTTCTATCTGATCAGTATACTGTCCCAGTCCTTCTATCTGACCAGTATACTGTCCCAGTCCTTCTAACTGACCAGTATACTGTCCCAGTCCTTCTATCTGACCAGTATACTGTCCCAGTCCTTCTATCTGACCAGTATACTGTCCCAGTCCTTCTAACTGACCAGTATACTGTCCCAGTCCTTCTATCTGACCAGTATACTGTCCCAGTCCTTCTATCTGAGCAGTATACTGTCCCAGTCCTTCTATCTGACCAGTATACTGTCCCAGTCCTTCTATCTGACCAGTATACTGTCCCGGTCCTTCTATCTGAGCAGTATACTGTCCCAGTCCTTCTATCTGACCAGTATACTGTCCCAGTCCTTCTAACTGACCAGTATACTGTCCCAGTCCTTCTATCTGAGCAGTATACTGTCCCAGTCCTTCTATCTGACCAGTATACTGTCCCAGTCCTTCTATCTGACCAGTATACTGTCCCAGTCCTTCTATCTGACCAGTATACTGTCCCGGTCCTTCTATCTGAACTTCCCCAGGCAGTAGAGGGCACATGTTAGTCATGTTACTAATGCATTGCATTAAAAGGGTAGTTAACTTTTTTGTAGTTCAGCTTATTTTTGAGATAAAAATATCCAAAAATGTTTTTTTCTGATATTTTAGCAAATGAAAAATCTAGAATCTTCTAGCAATGCTAATTGAAAATAAGTGACTTGTATTAGCTGTGGAATGCAGAGCTCATTCCCAATGTTTCTGAAAGTGCTAATTTGTTGTGGTGCCCCCTAGGTTCCATGCGTTCCTGCTGTACCTGGGCCACCCAGCCTACGGTGTGAGGGAGATCAGTGTCCACCGGTTCAGTAAGATCCTCAGCGAGTTTGCTCTGGAGTACCGGACCACACGCGACCGCGTCCTACAACAGAAACAGAAACGAGCCGACCACCGCGAACGCAACAAGACCCGTGGGAAGATGATCATGGACGTCAACGCGCCCGTGAGTACACACACACACACACACACACACACACACACACACACACACTTGGCGTTAGACCCTTCTAGAAGGTCTTTAGATGTGGCCCTATGTAAAAGGTTGTCCTTTTCATCTTCATCTGTAGATGTTGATGTCCTCAAGACGCTCATTGACTTTTCCATCCGCATGCTCTTCAGTCACACTGGGGGGGGTAGGAGCTGCTGCTTTCACAACCGCTAATGGGGGTCCTAATAAATTACCAAATATCTTGTAGAGAAAGAAAAAAGTGCTTTCTAGAACCTCAAGTGGTTATTCGGCTGTCCCCAAAAGAGAACCCTTTAAAGAACCCTTTATGGTTCCAGGAAGAACCCTTTTGGTTCCAGGTAGAACTCTTTTGGGTTCCATAAAGAACCCTTTTGGTTCCAGGTAGAACTCTTTTGGGGTTCCATGAAGAACCCTTTTGGTTCCAGGTAGAACTCTTTTGGGGTTCCACGAAGAACCCTTTCCACAGAGGGTTTTACCTGAAACCGAAAAGGGTTCTACCTGGAACCAAACATTTGTATTTCATGTGGACAGCCGAAGAACCTTTTTGTTTTAGTAAGAACAGCCAGAGCTTTAAAACAGTAAAACAAATCAGAAACTCCACGTTGACTATGTACACGTTGTTGAACTAGACCACTAGAGGGAAACCATAGACTATATACACGTTGTTGAACTAGACCACTAGAGGGAAACCATAGACTATATACACGCTGTTGAACTAGACCACTAGAGGAAACCATAGACTATATACACGCTGTTGAACTAGACCACTAGAGGGAAACCATAGACTATATACACGCTGTTGAACTAGACCACTAGAGGGAAACCATAGACTATATACACGCTGTTGAACTAGACCACTAGAGGGAAACCATAGACTATATACACGCTGTTGAACTAGACCACTAGAGGGAAACCATAGACTATATACACATTGTTGAACTAGACCACTAGAGGAAACCATAGACTATATACACGTTGTTGAACTAGACCACTAGAGGGAAACCATAGACTATATACACGCTGTTGAACTAGACCACTAGAGGGAAACCATAGACTATATACACGTTGTTGAACTAGACCACTAGAGGGAAACCATAGACTATATACACGTTGTTGAACTAGACCACTAGAGGGAAACCATAGACTATATACACGCTGTTGAACTAGACCACTAGAGGGAAACCATAGATTATATACACGTTGTTGAACTAGACCACTAGAGGGAAACCATAGACTATATACACGTTGTTGAACTAGACCACTAGAGGGGAACCATAGACTATATACACGTTGTTGAACTAGACCACTAGAGGGAAACCATAGACTATATACACGCTGTTGAACTAAACCACTAGAGGGAAACCATAGACTATATACACGTTGTTGACCTAGACCACTAGAGGGAAACCATAGACATCATGTATGACATCATACGTGTGTTTGAAGACTCTAATTAAGGCTTCTTCTCTAATCTTCATCAAACTGAAAGTGTGTAATTGAGAACAAATGTTGGAGGAAAATATGCTGTGTGTGTGTGTGTGTGTGTGTGTGATGTGTGTGTGTGTGTGTGTGTGTGTGTGCGTGTGTGTGTGCGTGCGTGCGTGCGTGTGATGTGTGTGTGTGTGTGTGTGTGCATGCGTGCGTGCGTGTGATGTGTGTGTGTGTGTGTGTGTGTGTGATGTGAACCCTGTAGTTGAAAAGGTTAACAGTTGCTGTCAGTGTAAATCCAAAAAGGGTCACATATTTATTCCTCTGCTTATTCTTCTCTTCTCTCTTTCTCACTCTCTCCATCTCTCTCTCTTTCCTTCTTCTCTTCTTCGCTCTTTTTTCCCAACCCCTGTAGTCCGATGGAGAAGAGGAAATGGAGGTATCACAGTTTCTGTTTCTGTGTGTGTCTTTGCACAGGCATGATCGCGTGTCCGCTGTCACCACTCTCCCTTCTCTGACCTTCCTCTTCCTGTCTAATGTCTCTCTAACGTTTTCCTCTGCCAACCCTGGTCTGTGTGTTCTAGTCATCTATTTAACACTGATAGTACCAAGCAACACCTGTGAAGCTAGTTTGACTCGTTTGACTCTGTACTGTTTGAGAGGTTTCATCCAGAATAGCAGTTGTGACATTTATTTATTTTTGTGTGGATTCTAACAGCCTCTCTCTCTCTCTCTCTCTCTGTCTCTCTCTCTCTCTCTCTCTCTCTCTCTCTCTCTCTCTCTCTCTCTCTCTCTCTCTCTCTCTCTCTCTTCCACCCTAGTCTGCAGGGCAGTATGTTAGTGCCCCTGGTGGCGGGGTGGAGAGCTTGCAGCCTCAGGGTTTGGACCATGCTGAGGATGCTGCAGAGCATGAATTCATGAAGGCAGTACTGAAGACCAGCCTGCAGAGCGGCGACAGAGAGACATCAGGGGTGCCGGGGCTACGCACACGTACCAGGTCACGGCCAGGCCGAGGGGGTGAGGGAGATCACACACACACACACACACACACAGGCAGGTACACATGATTATGTCGGTTAATCCTCGTTCTCTCTCCGTTAAACCTCTCACTATCTCTCTCTCTCCCTACCCTCCATCTCTCTCTCTCCCTACCCTCCATCCATCCATCTCACTCTCTCTCTCCCTACCCTCCATCTCTCTCTCTCCCTACCCTCCCTCCATATCTCTCTCTCTCTCTCTACCCTCCCCATCTCTCTCTCTCTCTCTCTCTCTCTCTCTCTCTCTCTCTCTCTCTCTCCCTACCCTCCCCCATCTCTCTCTCTCCCTACCCTCCCTCCCTGCCTCCATCTCTCTCTCTCTCTCTCTCTCTCTCTCCCCCTCCCTGCCTCCATCTCTCTCTCTCTCTCTCTCTCTCTCTCTCTCTCTCTCTCTCTCTCTCTCTCTCTCTCTCTCTCTCTCCATCTCTCTCTCTCTCTCTCTCTCTCTCTCTCTCTCTCTCTCTCTCTCTCTCTCCCTCCATCAGGCCGTGTACAACAGGCACCGATACCCCCTGCGGCGGTGGGGGTGGAGTCTCAGAGGTCAGGTGATGATGAGGCTGATGAGATCATGGATCGCATCGTGAGGTCAGCCACTCAGGGCCCCAGTCAGAGGGCAGTGCCCCGGGAGAGGAGGAGGTCACGAGCCAACCGCAAATCACGTATGTCCTCACTCGCTCACAGCCAATCATGTTTGGTCTTACTCACATCGGGGGGAAAAAGTCATAAGAGTCTGGCTGCACGACAACTTTTATTCTATCCTATTGGTAGTAGTGCTGGGCTGAAACAAAAGCCTGCTCTCTGTGTATCTCTCTAGGACCAGTATTATGATGCCTTGCTCTCTGTGTGTCTGTGTGTGTGTCTTTTTCTGTGTGTCTGTGTGTGTGTGTGTGTGCGTGTGCGTGCGTGTGTGTGTCTGTGTGTGTGTGTGTGCGTGCGTGCGTGCGTGTGTGTGTGTAGTGAGGCGGACTCTGAAGAACGGTCTGACGCCAGAAGAGGCCCTGCTCCTCGGACTCTCCGACGCCTCCGAGATGCCGGTGTGACATCCCCCGCCACTGCTCACCCCTGATAGCACAGAATTTGGAACGCCATGGAAACCCACCCTGGAACACCCTCTGTGACCACCATGCTTCTGCCTTCACTTCGCCCGCCCCAGAACCCCCCGTCAGCCGGTAGCCTTGTCAGTAGCTTATGTTGTACCGGTAGGGAATCGAGCGCTTAGCTTCATGTGTCTGTGGTTGATAACGACGTC
Source organism: Brachymystax lenok tsinlingensis (assembly GCA_030435695.1). NCBI lineage: Eukaryota > Metazoa > Chordata > Actinopteri > Salmoniformes > Salmonidae > Brachymystax > Brachymystax lenok. Next base: position 37,470,258 of record CM059806.1, read on the forward strand.
TTTGTTGAGGTGCGTCTTCGGAAGCCCCTCATGGAAAGGGTGAGGGAGAGAAAAGGGAGAGAAAAGGGAGACAATCTTTTGTTAGAAATGTATTTGTGGAAAAAGTCTCAACATGATGGGAGTTGGTTGAATGAGAATGAATCTTAACGTTTGTCATTTTCAACATGCCTCTTGATTGGAGACGGATTCATCATGCTGATAGGTTGATTTTCAACATGCCTCTTGATTGGAGACAGATTCATCATGCTGATAGGTTGATTTGTATTTATAGATGTTGTTTATTTAACTGTCACAGAAAGGGAGAATAGATGTTGCTTGTTGCAAGAAATGCGTTACTGAAGTACCTACAGTACAGGCCTTTTCTTTTATTAAAGCTGTGAACTTCAGGGTTTAAGGACAGAGTACAGTTTGCCTCGTTTGTCCATCCTATCACAGTAAAGAATGGGGTCGTGACCTGTGACAAACGCGTTTGAGCAGGCATTCTAAAGACTGACGATCATTCAATAACTATTATGCTGTTACGTAGTGATTCAATCATTTCTTTCTAAATACATACACTACTACACAACCTGCTTTTGTAGTCTAATAGAGGACAACAACAATTGTCACAATAAGCTTCTCAGTAAGCGGTTTCTTGTAGCGTAGTGAGAGACTACTGTGTGCCAGTGCCCTATACAGTGCATTCAGACCCCTTGTTTTTTTCGACATTTTGTTACGTTACAGCCTTATTCTAAAATGGATTAAATCACTTGTTTCCTCATCAATCTACACACAATACCCCATAATGACATCACAATACCCCATAATGACATCACAATACCCCATAATGACATCACAATACCCCATAATGACATCACAATACCCCATAAGGACATCACAATACCCCATAATGACATCACAATACCCGATAATGACATCACAATACCCCATAATGACATCACAATACCCCATAATGACAAAGTGAAAACAGGTTTTTAGAATTTTTTGTAAATGTATAAAAAATTCAATATAGAAATCCCTTATTTTCATAAGTATTCATACCCTTTGCTATGAGACTTGAAATTGAGCTCAGGTGCATCCTGTTTCCATTGATCATCCTTGCGATGTTTCTTCAACTTGATTGGATTCCACCTGTGGTAAATTAAATTGATTGGACATGATTTGGAAAGGCACACACCTGTTGATATAAAAGGTCCCGCAGTTGACAGTGCCTGTCAGAGCAAAAACCAAGCCATGAGGTCGAAGTAATTGTCCATAGAGCTCAGAGACAGGATTGTGTCGAGGCACAGATCTGGAGAAGGGTACCAAAACATTTCTGCGGCATTGAAGGTCCCCAAGAACACAGTGGCCTCCATCATTCTGAAATGGAAGAAGTTTGGAACCCCCAAACTGAGCAATCAGGGGAGAAGGGCCTTGGTCAGACCAAGAACCCGATGGTCACTCTGACAGAGCTCTAGAGTTCCTCTGTGGAGATGGGAGAACCTTCCAGAAGGACAACCATCTTTGCAACACTCCACCAAGCAGGCCTTTATGGTAGAGTATGCCAAGCGTCACATCTGGAGGAAACCTGGCACCATCCCTACGGTGAAGCATGGTGGGGGCAGCGTCATGCTGTGGGGATGTTTTTCAGCGGAAAGGACTGGGAGACTAGTCAGGATCGAGGGAAAGATGAACGGAGCAAAGTACAGAGAGATCATTGATGAAAACCTGCTACAGATCGCTCAGGACCTCAGACTGGGGCGAAGGTTCACCTTCCGGCAGGACCATGACTCCAAGCACACAGCCAAGACAACGCAAGAGTGGCTTCGGGGCAAGTCTCTGAATGTCCTAGAGTGGCCCAGCCACCGTCCGGACTTGAACCCGATTGAACATCTCTAGAGAGACCTGAAAATAGCTCTGCAGCAACGCTCCCCATCCAACCTGACCGAACTTGAGAGGATCTGCAGAGAAGAATAGAAGAAACTCCCCAAAAAACAGGTGTGCCAAGCTTGTAGCGTCATACCCAAGAAGACTCGAGGCTGGAAACCCTGCCAAAGGTGCTTCAACAAAGTACTGAGTAAAGGGTCTGAATACTTATGTAAATGTGATATTTCAGTTTTTTTTATATATATATATATTTAAAAACAATTCTGAAAAAACTGTTTTTGCTTTGACATTATGGGGGTATTGTGTGTAGATTGATGAGGAAAAAATATATATATATATTTTAGAATAAGGCTGTAACGTAACAACATGTGGAAAAAGTCAAAGGGGTCTAAATATTTTCCGAACGCCCTGTATGTGTCAGATCTGAATTTTTTTTGTTTGTATATTTCGTATTCATTAGGTGCAAGGAAGGCTGTGTGTTTGGTGTGTACCGTTTGTTTTGCAGGTAGCCTACAGTACCTGCCTTTTTCTGAAATGTTTCTCGTCCTCATTCTGCCTCTGTTCATACCTTTGCCCCAGAGTTTTACCCGTTCCATTGACAGTAAAACTCCTGGCCATATTACAGTACAGACAGTACTAGCCTTTCTCTCTACGCCACGCCACTCCCCTCTGGACTATCTGTGTCACTGTGTTACATTATTTCCTATTAAGTTATAGTTTAAGGTAGAGAAGTCTATGTAGTTATAGTTTAAGGTAGAGAAGTCGTCTCATGAGGATTTTCGTTGATGTTGTAGTACTTTTTTTCTTAATATAAACAAAATGGTTTCACTTCACTGTGTAATTGTTTAATTTATACAGATATTCACAACCTTTAACCACAACAACCGTAATGTGATTGACCGGATAGAGAACCAACCCAACCCTGTTAGAATTCTAAGCTAAAGCCCAGGTGTTACCTCTGGGAGCTAGTCTTCAGGTCCCAGACACGACTACATCCCTGGAGCAGGGTCGATCAATAGGACAGGTACCAGATAACTGTCTTTCCTTTAGTGTCAGTCCCTTCCAAGAAGGATTCATCGTTCCTGTGTGAAGTCTGGAACTCAGTCCTGGAACTCAGTCCTGGAACTCAGTCCTGGAACTCAGTCCTGGAACTCAGTCCTGGAACTCAGTCCTGTAATTCAGTCCTGGAACTCAGTCCTGGAACTCAGTCCTGGAACTCAGTCCTGGAACTCAGTCCTGGAACTCAGTCCTGGAACTCAGTCCTGGAACTCAGTCCTGGAACTCAGTCTGTAATTCAGTCCTGGAACTCAGTCCTGGAACTCAGTCCTGTAATTCAGTCCTGGAACTCAGTCCTGTAATTCAGTCCTGGAACTCAGTCCTGTAATTCAGTCCTGGAACTCAGTCCTGTAATTCAGTCCTGGAACTCAGTCCTGTAATTCAGTCCTGGAACTCAGTCCTGTAACTCAGTCTTGAACTCAGTCTGGAACTCAGTCTGTAACTCAGTCTTTAAGGCGGCACCTTATTTCTCTGAAATTGAAGCTTGATATTGTTCTCTAGAAAAAAAAGAAGAGTATAACTAAGGAAAAGGAAAGAAGAAGAGGAACATAACTAAGGGAAAGGATAGAAGAAGAACATAACTAAGGAAAAGGATAGAAGAAGAACATAACTAAGGAAAAGGAAAGGATTTGATATCAGAACTGTTTATACATAGAAGAAGAAAGAAGTTCAAATGTAAAAAAGTATTTGGAAAGAAAATGAAAAGAAAATCAGTATACACTATGTAAAGTCCCTTCCAGCTGCGTTGGAGTCGTTCTATGTTTTCTATTGTTAATTTCTGTAGAATAGTGTATTATAGTCTGAGATTAAAAGAGAAGAAGAACTATTCCGTGAATTGTCATTTTAGAGGAAGGAAAGAAGGGAAAAAAAGCTATGCATTGTCACATAATTAATATCTACCTGTGTTTCTTCTTGTAGAGGGAAAACAGGGACTCTGGACACATCCCACTGGACACAGACGTCAATTCAACGTCTATTCAACGTTGATTCAACGTCATTAAAAAAAAAAAAAGAAATGATGTGGAAACAACGTTGATTCAACCAGTGGGTTGTTTTAGACCCTATACTATTGTGCTTTGTTTTTTGCTGTTGGTTCTGTGGTTGTCACTTCAAATGGACTTGGGGATATTTGGGAATATTTAAAATTCATTGTAACCCGTGAACTGGACACTAAAACCCATACGCTGTTTGGATTTAATTTCTGTTACACCTTTCACCTGAAACGCTGGAACTCAGTCCTGGAACTCAGTCCTGGAACTCAGTCCTGGAAAACCATGTGCTGATTGGATTTAATTTCTGTTACACCTTTCACCTGAAACGCTATGTATACACACCCTGCAATAAAACAACTTTGTTCAGTAACGTGTGTGTGTAATAATGAGGTGGGTGATTATATTTGTCCTGTTTCACACATGTACAAGTGTTTATTATACACGTGTGGGGTTCACAGCCAGGAGAGTGGGGCTCACAGCCAGGAGAGTGGGGTCACAGCCAGGAGAGTGGGGGTCACAGCCAGGAGAGTGGGGTTCACAGCCAGGAGAGTGGGGTTCACAGCCAGGAGAGTGGGGTCACAGCCAGGAGAGTGGGGTCACAGCCAGGAGAGTGGGTTCACAGCCAGGAGAATGGGGGTCACAGCCAGGAGAGTGGGGTCACAGCCAGGAGAGTGGGTTCACAGCCAGGGGATCAACCATTATCAACAGCAACCCTGGACCAACTAAGGTTAAGTGCCAAGCAACAGATGTTTCATCTTGTCGGCACGGGGATTCGAACTAGCGATCTTTCGGTTACCCAACCCAACATTCTAACCACTTGGCTACCTGCCCCCGTGTGGACGTGCTTATATGTGAGAAGATTTATGCCTGTAAGCCTACATGAGTCTGCACATTCAGTTGTTGATATAAGACCCAGTAAAACAGTTTTGTTATAACTCACTGTCAGGGCCGGGGGCTGGAACTCAAACGCAGAACAGAGTACAGTTCGATTCAAGGTGAATTTATTAATAACCAGAACCAACAGAGAAGTGAACTGAGCGGTAATTGTTCTGGTAGAACAGAGGGTATCTGGTCCGGGATCCAGCACTCTGTGTTTCGAGGTTCTGGGGAGTTATCTGAGTCCGAGGTTCAGGCTGGAATTCTGCAGTCAAGACGGGGAAAAACTGGTTAGCTCTCAATTCCCCAAAAGCTGGCAAAAGTACAGCGGATACAGGACAAAGATCGGCTGGTATGTACTCGTACTTAGTGGTACAACGATCCGGCGGGGACTGGAAGGTTGGTCTGGCTTTTATAGGTGAGTAGATTGCATAATGTGGACCAGGTGTGCTTGATAGACGTGATGGCCCACAGGTGAGTAGACCGAGCACTGGAGACCACGCCCCCCCAGCGAGCTCAGAACAGCAAGAAAGAAGAATCACGACCGGGGGTTCGTGACACTCACACATTTAAGGTGATCGATATTTGATGTGTCATTGCTGGATTGCTTATTTTATTCAGAGATCAGCATTGGTTGGGTTGAGGATGTCGCTGGTTAAACTGGTGAGAAATACGTGTCTTCAAGCAAATTGGCTGTGAACACTCCTACTGTTGTGTTCAAACCACAAAGGAAGGTAGCCTAGTTTCATGCAGATGGCGCCGTGAATAAAAGAAGAATAGTTTCAGAATATCCCCCCCACACTAACAAGGGAGCCATCTAACCATTTTAAATGAGACGTCGGATAAAAAAAATAAAAAAATTTACGACAGGTTTGATGGAAACAGAAAATATTTCGAAAAATTTTACAAATTATGATTCCACATTTTGATGAACTTCACAGGGTGGCACTGGCGGTTCTGGGGGGGGCAGTGCCCCTGTGACAACAATTTTGGACCCCCTTGTGGCCCACCTAAATGTGGAGTATGAAATAATTTTTGCATAACAAAATTTTTGCTATCGTTCTTTTTTTTACATCCGTTATTAGACAGTGGCAACGCGGAACACTAATTAAACCCACACATTTACTAGAGGGACATGGTCTTTTGCCTACTAATGCCTGCAATGAAGTGAAGAAAACGATATGACAACAATAACGTCTAATGTTACTGGCCCCTCTAACAGTACAACTGGCCCCAGCTTGCTCTCCCCAGTTGAAAGGGTCTAGAACCTCCACTGCAGGGTGATGAGTTTGATGCTCCTTTCCAATAAATATCGAGGGTGTTATCCTGGTGACGTGATGATCGATGTTTAGCTGCCGTTTGACAAATAATAATAATCTCGCTAGTTTGTCCATAATCATAATCTCATCATGTAGGCTATTACGTGGGCTCAGGCCAACAGCGCTATGAGTGTACGTGCAAATACCAGAGTGGGCTATATAACCCCAAATACAAATAGTGAGAAGTAGAGTTGAAAATACGATGTAAATCCTTAACGTCTAAACCAGAGGGGTTCTACTAAACTAACGTGTGGAATTGTTTTAAAATGGTTATAGTAAAGATAATTTAGCGATTTGATTTGTAATTTTAAAGCCCCCTTAAGGTATAAAAAAAATATTTATAAAAACACATATTTGATTAATTATTGAATTTCACCTTACTGCTAGAAACGCGTTGAATAACAGCTTCATGCATGGATAAATATATATATATATAAAAAAAAAAACTAAATCAAAAGGACATGTGTTCTGAAGTGTCTGTCCCATTTCTGAGAGATAAGAAAGCTCCGGGAAACTCTATAACACATTCAATACCGCCTCGCACACTCTTGCCTGCGTCTAGCTGATATACGTGGTGTAAACATTAGTCCAACAGTTACAAACGAGAGTTTCTATTGGACAAATTCAGGTATGTTTTTCCCTGTTTTGTTTTACGTTTAAGAAACGTTTTCCAACAGAATCGGCAGAATGAATACACCCCCGATTACACATAAACACAGTTCACTCTCATATCAGCCACGTTATATTCCTTCTCTTTCCTTCGCTTGTGGACTTCAATACGCAACAAATCATCTGTATGTGACCAGGTAAAAAAAGAACTTTCCAAGCCAAACCGCTACACACAGCCTACATCGTTGTCCCCATATTAGCTAAAGTAAAGTCCTGGTCAACATAGCTAATAGAACTAACGCGTTAGTAAACCTGCTACAATCATGCAGTAACGTCACAGTGTACAGTCAGTAAACAGTTTAGCACTTAAATTAGTCAAACCAAAAGCTTGCCTTGTCTTGGAATAGTTCCAGTGTTGTGTTGGATAGTCATAGCCTGCAAGCTAACATAGCATTGCTCTGTCATAGCCAGCTAGCTAACATAGCATCCCTCTGTTTGAGCAGACTTTCCGTAGGCTAAACTAGCTAGCTGCATTTGCTAGCTAAGTAAGTGAAACTGAAAAAAAAAATAATGACAATCTCTCTCTTGCTTCTCCTTCATTTTGGAAGAAATTAATTTGTTAAAAACTGTTCAACTATTTTCTTTCTCTCTCTTTCAGTCAACCACATTTTATGCACTGTCGCGCTAGCTAGCTGTATCTTACGCTTTCGGTACTAGATTATTTCTCTGATCCTTTGATTGGGTGGACAACATGTCAATTCATGCTGCAAGAGCTCTGATAGGTTGGAGGACGTCCTCTGGAAGTTGTTATAATTACCATGTATGTCTATGGAAGGGGTGAGAACCATGAGCCTCCTAGGTTCTGTATTGAAGTCAATGAGCCCAGAGGAGGACTGAGGCTAGCTGTCTTCTGGCTACACCATGGTGCTACTATACAGAGTGCTGTTGAGGCCACTGTAGACCTTCATAGCAAAACAGTGTGTTTTAATCATTTTTTTTTGACTTATTCGGAAGTCACAGAAAATAGAGGTTGTGGTGGCAGCGGCAGAGAAGGATTTAGGAGTATTTACTGCAGACCAGCTGCAGGGGGGTTGAGTGGTAGTGTTCTGTCATCCCAGACCGTTGCCTAGACAGGGTTAAATAGTGGAATGGGGTTGGGGTTAAATAGTGGAACGGGGTTAAATAGTGGAATGGAGTTGGGGTTAAATAGTGGAATGGGGTTAAATAGTGGAATGGGGTTGGGGTTAAATAGTGGAATGGGGTTGGGGTTAAATAGTGGAATGGGGTTAAATAGTGGAATGGGGTTAAATAGTGGAATGGGGTTGGGGTTAAATAGTGGAATGGGGTTAAATAGTGGAATGGGGTTAAATAGTGGAATGGGGTTGGGGTTAAATAGTGGAACGGGGTTAAATAGTGGAATGGAGTTGGGGTTAAATAGTGGAATGGGGTTAAATAGTGGAATGGGGTTGGGGTTAAATAGTGGAATGGGGTTGGGGTTAAATAGTGGAATGGGGTTAAATAGTGGAATGGGGTTAAATAGTGGAATGGGGTTGGGGTTAAATAGTGGAATGGGGTTAAATAGTGGAATGGGGTTAAATAGTGGAATGGGGTTGGGGTTGAATAGTGGAATGGGGTTAAATAGTGGAATGGGGTTAAATAGTGGAATGGAGTTAAATAGTGGAATGGGGTTAAATAGTGGAATGGGGTTAAATAGTGGAATGGAGTTGGGGTTAAATAGTGGAATGGGGTTAAATAGTGGAATGGGGTTGGGGTTGAATAGTGGAATGGGGTTAAATAGTGGAATGGAGTTAAATAGTGGAATGGGGTTAAATAGTGGAATGGGGTTAAATAGTGGAATGGGGTTGGGGTTAAATAGTGGAATGGGGTTAAATAGTGGAATGGGGTTAAATAGTGGAATGGAGTTGGGGTTAAATAGTGGAATGGGGTTAAATAGTGGAATGGGGTTGGGGTTGAATAGTGGAATGGGGTTAAATAGTGGAATGGGGTTAAATAGTGGAATGGAGTTAAATAGTGGAATGGGGTTAAATAGTGGAATGGGGTTAAATAGTGGAATGGGGTTGGGGTTAAATAGTGGAATGGGGTTAAATAGTGGAATGGGGTTAAATAGTGGAATGGGGTAAAATAGTGGAATGGAGTTGGGGTTAAATAGTGGAATGGGGTTGGGGTTAAATAGTGGAATAGGGTTAAATAGTGGAATGGAGTTAAATAGTGGAATGGGGTTAAATAGTGGAATGGGGTTAAATAGTGGAATGGGGTTAAATAGTGGAATGGAGTTGGGGTTAAATAGTGGAATGGGGTTAAATAGTGGAATGGGGTTGGGGTTGAATAGTGGAATGGGGTTAAATAGTGGAATGGGGTTAAATAGTGGAATGGAGTTAAATAGTGGAATGGGGTTAAATAGTGGAATGGGGTTAAATAGTGGAATGGGGTTGGGGTTAAATAGTGGAATGGGGTTAAATAGTGGAATGGGGTTAAATAGTGGAATGGAGTTGGGGTTAAATAGTGGAATGGGGTTAAATAGTGGAATGGGGTTGGGGTTGAATAGTGGAATGGGGTTAAATAGTGGAATGGGGTTAAATAGTGGAATGGGGTTAAATAGTGGAATGGAGTTAAATAGTGGAATGGGGTTAAATAGTGGAATGGGGTTAAATAGTGGAATGGGGTTAAATAGTGGAATGGGGTTAAATAGTGGAATGGGGTTAAATAGTGGAATGGAGTTGGGGTTAAATAGTGGAATGGGGTTAAATAGTGGAATGGAGTTGGGGTTAAATAGTGGAATGGGGTTGAATAGTGGAATGGGGTTAAATAGTGGAATGGGGTTGGGGTTAAATAGTGGAATGGGGTTAAATAGTGGAATGGGGTTGGGGTTAAATAGTGGAATGGAGTTGTGGTTAAATAGTGGAATGGGGTTGGGGTTAAATAGTGGAATGGGGTTAAACAGTGGAATGGGGTTAAATAGTGGAATGGGGTTGGGGTTAAATAGTGGAATGGGGTTGGGGTTAAATAGTGGAATGGGGTTAAATAGTGGAATGGGGTTGGGGTTAAATAGTGGAATGGGGTTAAATAGTGGAATGGGGTTAAATAGTGGAATGGGGTTAAATAGTGGAATGGGGTTGGGGTTAAATAGTGGAATGGGGTTAAATAGTGGAACGAAGTTGGGGTTAAATAGTGGAATGGGGTTAAATAGTGGAATGGGGTTGGGGTTAAATAGTGGAATGGGGTTAAATAGTGGAATGGAGTTGTGGTTAAATAGTGGAATGGGGTTGGGGTTAAATAGTGGAATGGGGTTAAATAGTGGAATGAGGTTGGGGTTAAATAGTGGAATGGGGTTAAATAGTGGAATGGAGTTAAATAGTGGAATGGGGTTGGGGTTAAATAGTGGAATGGGGTTAAATAGTGGAATGGAGTTAAATAGTGGAATGAGGTTGGGGTTAAATAGTGGAATGGGGTTAAATAGTGGAATGAGGTTGGGGTTAAATAGTGGAATGGGGTTAAATAGTGGAATGGGGTTAAATAGTGGAATGAGGTTGGGGTTAAATAGTGGAATGGGGTTAAATAGTGGAATGGAGTTAAATAGTGGAATGGGGTTGGGGTTGGGGTTAAATAGTGGAATGGAGTTAAATAGTGGAATGAGTTTTTTCATCTGTTCATCTGTTCTTGGTTGCAACACTCACTACCGACTTCCAAACTGCCTCTGGAAGCAACATCAGCACAATAAATGTTTGTTGGGAGCTTCATGAAGTGTGTTTCCATGGCCGAGCAGCCTCACACAAGCCTAAGATCACCATGCGCAATGCCAAGCGTCGGCTGGAGTGGTGTAACGCCCGCCGCTGTTAGACTCTGGAGCAGTGGACTGCGAGCCAGACCTAATCGCCCAACATCAGTGCCCGACTACACTAATGCTCTGGTGGCTGAATGGAAGCAAGTCCCCCGTAGCAATGTTCCAACATCTAGTGGAAAGTCTTCCCAGAAGAGTGGAGGCTGTTATAGCAGCAATGTTCCAACATCTAGTGGAAAGCCTTCCCAGAAGAGTGGAGGCTGTTATAGCAGCAATGTTCCAACATCTAGTGGAAAGCCTTCCCAGAAGAGTGGAGACTGTTATAGCAGCAATGTTCCAACATCTAGTGGAAAGCCTTCCCAGAAGAGTGGAGGCTGTTATAGCAGCAATGTTCCAACATCTAGTGGAAAGCCTTCCCAGAAGAGTGGAGGCTGTTATAGCAGCAATGTTCCAACATCTAGTGGAAAGCCTTCCCAGAAGAGTGGAGGCTGTTAGAGCAGCAAAGGGGGGGACCAACTCCATATTAATGCCCATGATTTTGGAATTAAATGTTCGACAAGCAGGTGTCCACATACTTTTGGTGATGTAGTGTACATGTGCTCTACCATCAGTAAATGTAATTTAACTTCTAGGGTAAATACGTTGAAATTAAATAGACCGACGACAGAACTACCACAATGTTACTTTTGTGCCTGCCGGTGGGGCTGGAGAAACACAGCCTTGAGACGGAGGTTTACAGCTATATATAGATTTTGACATCATTGCTGACTTTGCAGCTTGTACTTCGGACCAAGTTGTGTAGGTATATTGACAGCCTGTAAGAAGAATAGGCATTTGAGATATAAAGTTTTTATACTCTTCAGACAAATGGCGTCATCGTGTGGGGAAAGAGGGTACATGCAGTACAGTTTTCAGCAGATGAATGTTGTCAAAACGTTTCAGGTTGAAATGCCATGAATAGTCAGAAATATATATATATGCTATGTCCGAAACAAACATGCCTATCTGAACATTGGCCAGCGTTGTGTCTTGCTGAACCCCTGTTAAAAAGGTCAAGCAGCCCGAGAATGAAAGGGTCTCAAGATTGTTTTATTTTAGACATACAGTGGGGAAAAAAAGTATTTAGTCAGCCACCAATTGTGCAAGTTCTCTCACTTAAAAAGATGAGAGAGGCCTGTAGTTTTCATCATAGGTACACTTCAACTATGACAGACAAAATGAGGAAAAAAAATCCAGAAAATCACATTGTAGGATTTTTTTATGAATTTATTTGCAAATTATGGTGGAAAATAAGTATTTGGTCAATAACAAAAGTTTATCTCAATACTTTGTTATATACCCTTTGTTGGCAATGACAGAGGTCAAACGTTTTCTGTAAGTCTTCACAAGGTTTTCACACACTGTTGCTGGTATTTTGGCCCATTCCTCCATGCAGATCTCCTCTAGAGCAGTGATGTTTTGGGGCTGTCGCTGGGCAACACGGACTTTCAAAGATTTTCTATGGGGTTGAGATCTGGAGACTGGCTAGGTCACTCCAGGACCTTGAAATGCTTCTTCTAAGCCACTCCTTCGTTGCCGGGCGGTGTGTTTGGGATCATTGTCATGCTGAAAGACCCAGCCACGTTTCATCTTCAATGCCCTTGCTGATGGAAGGAGGTTTTCACTCAAAATCTCACGATACATGGCCCCATTCATTCTTTCCTTTACACGGATCAGTCGTCCTGGTCCCTTTGCAGAAAAACAGCCCCAAAGCATGATGTTTCCACCCCCATGCTTCACAGTAGGTATGGTGTTCTTTGGATGCAACTCAGCATTCTTTGTCCTCCAAACACGACGAGTTGAGTTTTTACCAAAAAGTTCTATTTTGGTTTCATCTGACATTCTCCCAATCCTCATCTGGATCATCCAAATGCTCTCTAGCAAACTTTAGACGGGCCTGAACATGTACTGGCTTAAGCAGGGGGACACGTCTGGCACTGCAGGATTTGAGTCCCTGGCGTAGTGTGTTACTGATGGTAGGCTTTGTTACTTTGGTCCCAGCTCTCTGCAGGTCATTCACTAGGTCCCCGTGTGGTTCTGGGATTTTTGCTCACCGTTCTTGTGATCATTTTGACCCACGGGTGAGATCTTGCGTGGAGCCCCAGATCGAGGAAGATTATCAGTGGTCTTGTATGTCTTCCATTTCCTAATAATTGCTCCCACAGTTGATTTCTTCAAACCAAGCTGCTTACCTATTGCAGATTCAGTCTTCCCAACCTGGTGCAGGTCTACAATTTTGTTTCTGGTGTCCTTTGGAGTGTGACTGTTTGAGGTTGTGGACAGGTGTCTTCTATACTGATAACAAGTTCAAACAGGTGCCATTAATACAGGTAATGAGTGGAGGACAGAGGAGCCTCTTAAAGAAGAAGTTACAGGTCTGTGAGAGCCAGAAATCTTGCTTGTTTGTATGTGACCAAATACTTATTTTCCAACATAATTTGCAAATAAATTCATTAAAAATCCTACAATGTGATTTTCTGGATTTTTTTTCCTCATTTTGTCTGTCATAGTTGAAGTGTACCTATGATGAAAATTACAGGCCTCTCTCATCTTTTTAAGTGAGAGAACTTGCACAATTGGTGGCTGACTAAATACTTTTTTTCCCCACTGTATGTTATTTAAACCCAATTGTTGTTAAATATTATTAATATTATAATGGTACAGTATTTTCACTAAATGTAGAACAGATTTTGTTTCTCTTACAAAATCAACAAAAAGGGAATGTAGGCTTTGTTGACAACCCCCAAAAAACAGATTTCAATTAAACAATTAACACAGCAGCCAAAACAAGGTTTGATTACTCCTCAAACAATGGCTTCACTCCTGCTCCTCGAAAGAGGCAAAGACAGTCATTGTCTTGTTGTCAACTGCCTCCACATAGAACATCTCATAATCTCCGTAACCGGAAACGAAAACCTGAAAGGTTCCTTCGAGGAGAATATTTTCCTCTTCATCCAGGCCACCGTACGACCGTAGAGTTCTTTAAGTTCTTTATGTAAATGCGGTCTTCGCCGTCCATCACAATTACACCAGGGAGGGAAACGGTGCCTTTTAAATGGTTTGGAGTTCGCACCACTCAGCTGCCTCCTAGGGTGTCCCTTTGAAGAACATCTGCTTCCTTGAAGAAAAAGGAAGCATAAATATTAAGAGTAGTGCCTCTTTGGGTGATCAAGACAAATTACACTCCACTTTCACAATACCACCATGCAAACAAAAGCCACTATTACCAAAGGGGTTTTCAGTGATATATATATAACTACTCAACAAGTCATCACAACTCTTATATCTTGCCATGCATCAAGCCTTCATCATTACACACAGCAGACTACATTCCCAGTTCACCATGCATCAAGCCTTCAGCATTACACACAGCAGACTACATTCCCAGTTCACCATGCATCAAGCCTTCATCATTACACACAGCAGACTACATTCCCAGTTCACCATGCATCAAGCCTTCATCATTACACACAGCAGACTACATTCCCAGTTCACCATGCATCAAGCCTTCAGCATTACACACAGCAGACTACATTCCCAGTTCACCATGCATCAAGCCTTCAGCATTACACACAGCAGACTACATTCCCAGTTCACCATGCATCAAGCCTTCAGCATTACACACAGCAGACTACATTCCCAGTTCACCATGCATCAAGCCTTCAGCATTACACACAGCAGACTACATTCCCAGTTCACCATGCATCAAGCCTTCAGCATTACACACAGCAGACTACATTCCCAGTTCACCATGCATCAAGCCTTCAGCATTACACACAGCAGACTACATTCCCAGTTCACCATGCATCAAGCCTTCAGCATTACACACAGCAGACTACATTCCCAGTTCACCATGCATCAAGCCTTCAGCATTACACACAGCAGACTACATTCCCAGTTCACAGCTCCCAGTTCACCAAATCAAATCAAAATCAAATCAAATGTTATTTATCACATACACATGGTTAGCAGATGTTAATGCGAGTGTAGCGAAATGCTTGTGCTTCTAGTTTCCGACCATGCAGTAGTATCTAACAAGTAATCTAACAATTTCACAACAACTACCTTATACACACAAGTGTAAAGGAATGAATATGAGTATGTACATATAAATATATGGATGAGCGATGGCTGACCGGCATAGGCAAGATGCAGTAGGTGTGTAAACATTATATACAAAATTGTAAAGTGGCTAGTGATACATTTGTTACATCCAATTTTCTATTATTTAAGTGGCTAGAGATTTAAGTCAGTATGTTGGCAGCAGCCACTCAATGTTAGTGATGGCTGTTTAACAGTCTGATGGCCTTGAGGTAGAAGCTGTTTTTCAGTCTCTCAGTCCCAGCTTTGATGCACCTGTACTGACCTCGCCTTCTGGATGATAGCGGGGTGAACAGGCAGTGGCTCGGGTGGTTGTTGTCCTTGATGATCTTTTTGGCCTTCCTGGGACATCGGGTGGTGTAGGTGTCCTGGAGGGCAGGTAGTTTACCCCCGGTGATGCGTTGTGCAGTCCTCACTACCCTCTGGAGAGCCTTACGGTTGTGGGCGGAGCAGTTGCCGTACCAGGCGGTGATACAGCCCGACAGGATGCTCTCGATTGTGCATCTGTAGAAGTTTGTGAGTGTTTTTGGTGACAAGTCGAATTTCTTCAGCCTCCTGAGGTTGAAGAGGCGCTGTTGTGCCTTTTTCACCACGCTGTCTGTGTCGGTGGACCATTTCAGTTTGTCCGTGATGTGTACGCCGAGGAACTTAAAACTTTCCACCTTCTCCACTACTGTCCCGTCGATGTGGATAGGGGGGTGCTCCCTCTGCTGTTTCCTGAAGTCCACAATCATCTCCTTAGTTTTGTTGACGTTGAGTGAGAGGTTATTTTCCTGACACCACACTCTGAGTGCCCTCACCTCCTCCCTGTAGGCCGTCTCGTCGTTGTTGGTAATCACGCCTACCACTGTAATGTCGTCAGCAAACTTGATGATTGAGTTGGAGGCGTGCTTGGCCACGCAGTCATGGGTGAACAGGGAGTACAGGAGAGGGCTGAGAACGCACCCTTGTGGGGCCCCAGTGTTGAGGATCAGCGGGGTGGAGGTGTTGTTTCCTACCCTCACCACCTGGGGTCGTCCCGTCAGGAAGTCCAGGACTCAGTTGCACAGCGCGCGGGGTTCAGACCCAGGGTCTCAAGCTTAATGAAGAGCTTGGAGGGAACTATGGTGTTAAATGCTGAGCTGTAGTCGATGAACAGCATTCTTACATAGGTATTCCTCTTGTCCTGATGAGTTAGGGCAGTGTGCAGTGTGATTGCGATTGCGTCGTCTGTGGACCTATTGGGACGGTAAGCAAATTGGAGTGGGTCTAGGGTGTCTGGTAGGATGGAGGTGATATGATCCTTGACTAGTCTCTCAAAGCACTTCATGATGACGGAAGTGAGTGCTACGGGGGCGATAGTCATTTAGCTCAGTCACCTTAGCTTTCTTGGGAACAGGAACAATGGTGGCCCTCTTGAAGCATGTGGGAACAGCAGACTGGGATAAGGATGGATTAAATATGTCAGTAAACACACCAGCCAGCTGGTCTGCGCATGCTCTGAGGACACGGACAGGGATGCCATCTGGGCCGGCAGCCTTGCGAGGGTTAACACGCTTAAATATTTTACTCACGTGGGCTGCGGTGAAGGTGAGCCCGCAGGTTTGGTAGCAAGCCGTGTCGGTGGCACTGTATTGTCCTCAAAGCGAGCAAAGAAGTTGTTTAGTTTGTCTGGGAGCAGGACATCGTGGTCCGCGACAGGGCTGGTTTTCTTTTTGTAGTCCGTGATTGACTGTAGACCCTGCCACATTCCTCTCGTGTCTGAGCCGTTAAATTGTGACTCTACTTTGTCTCTATATTGTCGCTTACCTTGTTTAATTGCCTCGCGGAGGGAATAGCTACACTGTTTGTATTCAGTCATGTTTCCGGTTGCCTAAAAGCAGTGGTTCGCGCTTTCAGTTTTGCGCGAATGCTGCCATCAATCCACGGTTTCTGGCTGGGGAAGGTTTTAATAGTTGCTATGGGTACAACATCACTGATGCACTTGCTAATAAACTCACTCACCGAATCAGCGTATACATCAACATTGTTGTCAGATGCTATCCGGAACATATCCCAGTTCACGTGCTCGAAGCAATCTTGCACCGTGGAATCAGATTGGTCGGACCAGCGTTGAACAGACCTGAGCACGGGCGTTTCCTGTTTTAGATTCTGTCTATAGGCTGGTAGCAACAAAATGGAGTCGTGATCAGACTTGCCGAAAGGAGGGTGGAGAATGGCCTTGTATGCATCACGGAAGTTAGAATAACAATGATCCAGGATTTTACCAGCCCAGGTCGCACATTCGATATGCTGATAAAATTTAGGGAGCCTTGTTTTCAGATTAGCCTTCTTAAAATCCCCAGCTACAATAAATGCAGCCTCAGGATATGTGGTTTCCAGTTTACATAGAGACCAATGAAGCTCTTTCAGGGCCGTCGATGTGTCAGCTTGAGGGGGGATATATGCGACTGTGATTATAATCGAGGAGAATTCTCTTGGTAGATAATGCGGTCGGCATTTGATTGTAAGGAATTCTATGTCAGGTGAACAAAAGGACTTGAGTTCCTGTATGTTGTTATGATCACAGCACGACTCATTAATCATAAGACACACACCCCCGCCCTTCTTCTTACCAGATAGATGTTTGTTTCTGTCAGCGCGATGCGTGGAGAAACCATGTGGCTGTACCGACTCTGATAACGTGTCCTGAGTGAGCCATGTTTCCGTGAAGCAAAGAACGTTGCAGTCTCTGATGTCTCTCTGGAAGGCAAGCCTTGCTCTGATTTCGTCTACCTTGTTGTCCAGAGACTGGACATTGGCAAGTAGTATAGTCGGGAGAGGTGCGCGATGTGCCCGTCTACGGAGCCTGACCAGAACACCGTCCCGTCTACACCTTCTCCTCCGCCACCGTTGTTTTGGGTCGCCGGCTGGGATCCAGTCTATTGTCCTAGTTGGTGGACCAAACAGAGGATCCGCTTCGGGAAAGTCGTATTCCTGGTCGTAAAGTTGACGTTGCTCTTATATCCAATAATTTCTCCTGGCTGTATGTAATAAAACTAAAGATTTCCCGAGGTAACAATGTAAAAAGTAATCCATAAAAAAACAAAATACTGCATAGCTTCCTGAGAACATCTCTGTCGGCGCCGGAAGCATCAAGCCTTCAGCATTACACACAGTAGACTACGTTCCCAGTTCACAGCTCCCAGTTCGCTGTACATTTGGTTTTCAGTATTGTCTAGAAGGAAATCAGATTGTGGTCATTAAGTAATGTAAGGGAACCTCTAGGGATGTGTGGACAGGACTGCACTTTACTTTAGCTAATAGCCTATACAGTACCTTCCCACCATCATTGTCTTGTACTCTTCCCACCATCATGGTCTTGTGCTCTTCCCACCAACATGGTCTTGTGCTCTTCCCACCAACATGGTCTTGTGCTCTTCCCACCAACATGGTCTTGTACTCTTCCCACCATCATTGTCTTGTGCTCTTCCCACCAACATGGTCTTGTGCTCTTCCCACCATCATTGTCTTGTGCTCTTCCCACCAACATGGTCTTGTGCTCTTCCCACCAACATGGTCTTGTGCTCTTCCCACCAACATGGCCTTGTGCTCTTCCCACCAACATGGTCTTGTACTCTTCCCACCATCATTGTCTTGTGCTCTTCCCACCAACATGGTCTTGTGCTCTTCCCACCATCATTGTCTTGTGCTCTTCCCACCAACATGGTCTTGTGCTCTTCCCACCAACATGGTCTTGTGCTCTTCCCACCAACATGGTCTTGTGCTCTTCCCACCAACATGGTCTTGTGCTCTTCCCACCAACATGGTCTTGTGCTCTTCCCACCAACATGGTCTTGTGCTCTTCCCACCAACATGGTCTTGTGCTCTTCCCACCAACATGGCCTTGTGCTCTTCCCACCAACATGGTCTTGTGCTCTTGTACCCCTGTTTATATAGGCGTGCTGATATAGCTGTGTTTAGACATGGCTTCCTTGTTTTCAGTTTGTTAAGTCTGCTGGAGTTGACCTAGTATTATATATTAAACCTACATTACACATCCAGTTGTTTCTCATTCAGCTGGAGTTGACCTAGTATTATATATTAAACCTACATTACACATCCAGTTGTTTCTCATTCAGCTGGAGTTGACCTAGTATTATATATTAAACCTACATTACACATCCAGTTGTTTCTCATTCAGCTGGAGTTGACCTAGTATTATATATTAAACCTACATTACACATCCAGTTATTTCTCATTCAGCTGGAGTTGACCTAGTATTATATATTAAACCTACATTACACATCCAGTTGTTTCTCATTCAGCTGGAGTTGACCTAGTATTATATATTAAACCTACATTACACATCCAGTTGTTTCTCATTCAGCTGGAGTTGACCTAGTATTATATATTAAATCTAAATTACACATCCAGTTATTTCTCATTCAGCTGGAGTTGACCTAGTATTATATATTAAACCTACATTACACATCCAGTTGTTTCTCATTCAGCTGGAGTTGACCTAGTATTATATATTAAACCTACATTACACATCCAGTTGTTTCTCATTCAGCTGGAGTTGACCTAGTATTATATATTAAATCTACATTACACATCCAGTTGTTTCTCATTCAGCTGGAGTTGACCTAGTATTATATATTAAACCTACATTACACATCCAGTTGTAACTCACCCACCAAAATCCTAATATGTTGTTTTACATGTTGTTATTTACATGTTGTTATTTGTGCCGGTCTAATTCCTATAATGAAAAAGTAGAAGAATCTGTGGGCTTTCTGATGGTTATCATAGTTACCATGGAGATCTATGTCCCAGGTTAGTAATCATAGTTACCATGGTGATCTATGTCCCAGGTTAGTAATCATAGTTACCATGGTGATCTATGTCCCAGGTTAG
Source organism: Brachymystax lenok tsinlingensis (assembly GCA_030435695.1). NCBI lineage: Eukaryota > Metazoa > Chordata > Actinopteri > Salmoniformes > Salmonidae > Brachymystax > Brachymystax lenok. The sequence continues at coordinate 37,489,793 of CM059806.1, forward strand.
TAATCATAGTTACCTTGGGGATCTATGTCCCAGATCAGTAATCATAGTTACCATGGTGATCTATGTCCCAGGTTAGTAATCATAGTTACCATGGTGATCTATGTCCCCCAGGTTAGTAATAATAGTTACCATGGTGATCTATGTCCCCCAGGTTAGTAATCATAGTTACCATGGTGATCTATGTCCCAGGTTAGTAATCATAGTTACCATGGGGATCTATGTCCCAGGTCAGTAATCATAGTTACCATGGTGATCTATGTCCCCCAGGTTAGTAATCATAGTTACCATGGTGAGCTATGTCCCAGGTCATTAATCATAGTTACCATGGTGATCTATGTCCCAGGTTAGTAATCATAGTTACCATGGTGAGCTATGTCCCAGGTTAGTAATCATAGTTACCATGGTGATCTATGTCCCAGGTTAGTAATCATATTTACCATGGTGATCTATGTCCCCCAGGTTAGTAATCATAGTTACCATGGTGATCTATGTCCCAGGTTAGTAATCATAGTTACCATGGTGAGCTATGTCCCAGGTTAGTAATCATAGTTACCATGGTGATCTATGTCCCAGGTTAGTAATCATAGTTACCATGGTGATCTATGTCCCAGGTTAGTAATCATAGTTACCATGGTGATCTATGTAGTACTGTTCTCTTCAGCTATTAAAGGTACTTATTTTTATTTTTCCTTTAGGTAAACTGTTTCCTCCAAATGTTTGAGTAGCAAGAACTTATCCGGGTTTCCAGTGTAGCAGCTGGCTCAACAGAACATGCCGACAAGATACTTGCTGAATTGCTGAAATACAGCAGCGCATCCTGATACCATTAATCCTGATACCACTAATACCCAGATCCTCTGAAGGAGCAGAGGATCTGGGTATTAGGCCTCCACCTACTGAAGGAGCAGAGGATCTGGGTATTAGGCCTCCACCGACTGAAGGAGCAGAGGATCTGGGTATTAGGCCTCCACCAACTGAAGGAGCAGAGGATCTGGGTATTAGGCCTCTACCGACTGAAGGAGCAGAGGATCTGGGTATTAGGCCTCCACCGACTGAAGGAGCAGAGGATCTGGGTATTAGGCCTCCACCGACTGAAGGAGCAGAGGATCTGGGTATTAGGCCTCCACCGACTGAAGGAGCAGAGGATCTGGGTATTAGGCCTCCACCTACTGAAGGAGCATAGGATCTGGGTATTAGGCCTCCACCGACTGAAGGAGCAGAGGATCTGGGTATTAGGCCTCCACCTACTGAAGGAGCAGCTTCAGTAGGCCTCCACCGACTGAATAGGATAGTATTCTGTACACAAGACTAAATGAGCGTAAATAGAGCCGAATATATTGATTAAAGTCACCTTGTCCGAGAGAGATTGACAGGGTTATGGAAACATCACGCCAGGGTAAGCCTACACGAAACACAGACCTTATTTGAAGTGGTCCCCTTCCTCTCTCCTTCCTCTCCTTCCTCTCTCCTTCCTCTCCTGCCTCTCCTTCCTCTCTCCTTCCTCTCCTTCCTCTCTCCTTCCTCTCTCCTTCCTCTCCTTCCTCTCTCCTTCCTCTCCTTCCTCTCCTTCCTCTCTCCTTCCTCTCTCCTTCCTCTCCTTCCTCTCCTTCCTCTCCTTCCTCTCTCCTTCCTCTCTCCTCTCCTTCCTCTCCTTCCTCTCCTTCCTCTCCTTCCTCTCCTTCCCTCTCCTTCCTCTCTTCCTCTCCTCTCTCCTTCCTCTCTCCTTCCTCTCCTTCCTCTCTCCTTCCTCTCCTTCCTCTCTCCTTCCTCTCCTTCCTCTCCTTCCTCTCTCTTTCCTCTCCTTCCTCTCTCCTTCCTCTCTCCTTCCTCTCCTTCCTCTCCTTCCTCTCCTTCCTCTCTCCTTCCTCTCTCCTTCCTCTCCTTCCTCTCTCCTTCCTCTCTCCTTCCTCTCCTTCCTCTCTCCTTCCTCTCCTTCCTCTCTCCTTCCTCTCTCCTTCCTCCTCTCCTTCCTCTCCTTCCTCTCCCTTCCTCTCTCCTTCCTCTCCTTCCTCTCTCCTTCCTCTCTCCTTCCTCTCCTTCCTCTCCTTCCTCTCTCCTTCCTCTCCTTCCTCTCTCCTTCCTCTCTCCTTCCTCTCTCCTTCCTCTCCTTCCTCTCCTTCCTCTCCTTCCTCTCTCCTTCCTCTCTTCTTCCTCTCCTTCCTCTCCTTCCTCTCTCCTTCCTCTCTTCTTCCTCTCCTTCCTCTCTCCTTCCTCTCCTTCCTCTCTCCTTCCTCTCCTTCCTCTCTCCTTCCTCTCCTTCCTCTCCTTCCTCTCCTTCCTCTCCTTCCTCTCTCCTTCCTCTCCTTCCTCTCTCCTCCCTCTCTTCTTCCTCTCCTTCCTCTGCTTCCTCTCTCCTTCCTCTCTCCTTCCTCTCTTCTTCCTCTCCTTCCTCTCCTTCCTCTCTCCTTCCTCTCCTTCCTCTGCTTCCTCTCCTTCCTCTCCTTCCTCTCCTTCCTCTCTCCTTCCTCTCCTTCCCCTCTCCTTCCTCTCTCCTTCCTCTCTCCTTCCTCTCCTTCCTCTCCTTCCTCTCTCCTTCCTCTCTCCTTCCTCTCCTTCCTCTCTCCTTCCTCTCCTTCCTCTCTCCTTCCTCTCTCCTTCCTCTCTCCTTCCTCTCTCCTTCCTCTCCTTCCTCTGCTTCCTCTCCTTCCTCTCCTTCCTCTCTCCTTCCCCTCCTTCCTCTCTCCTTCCTCTCCTTCCTCTCCTTCCTCTCTCCTTCCTCTCCTTCCTCTCTTTCTCCTCATCCTCTCTCTATCTTCTCCTCCACTCTATCTCTCTCTCTCTCTTTCTGGACCAATAGACCTCCTCTCCTCCTCTCTGTTCTCCTCCTTCTCCTCCTCCGTGGGAAAGCTAATTCAGTGTGATTGTGGTCATCCTGGAAGCTGTGGTAGCGGCTCCAAAACTCTGAGGCCTGAATAGCGTGTGTGTGTGCGTGCATGTGCACGTGATTGTGCGCATGTATACGCTTTCATGCCATGGTGGATGTTTTGTTTATTTGAGTGTGTGTGTGTGTTCCACAAACATTCCTCGGCCATACCGTCCGTCCGACCGCTGGCCAGCCTCGCACGAGAGCCACTCCGGCACCATGGTCAGACCACGACGCCAGTTCTGAGGACTCGAATTACAGCACACGCACATTCTCTGTCATGCACTATGACACACACACACACACACATCGCAGTCCTTTTAGAGGATCTAAGTGTTTGAGAACAGTAAACACACACTCTGTTTTCGCCTCATCCTCTTGGAGTCTTGTTGGTACAGTAATGATGATGATCTTCATGTCTTTACAGCTGTCACAGCTCATCAGGCTGCTCCATCTGGTGTGTGTTTATAACAGAGAGACTGAGGAGGATTCACACACCCCTCTCTTCCCTTATGTCCCTCTCTTCCCTCATGTCCCTCATCTCCCTCTCTTCCCTCATCTCCCTCTCTTCCCTTATGTCCCTCATCTCCATCTCTTCCCTCATGTCCCTCATGTCCCTCATCTCCCTCTCTTCCCTCATCTCCCTCTCTTCCCTCATGTCCCTCTCTTCCCTCATGTCCCTCTCTTCCCTCATGTCCCTCATCTCCATCTCTTCCCTCATGTCCCTCATGTCCCTCATGTCCCTCTCTTCCCTTATGTCCCTCTCTTCCCTTATGTCCCTCATCTCCATCTCTTCCCTCATGTCCCTCATGTCCCTCATGTCCCTCTCTTCCCTTATGTCCCTCTCTTCCCTTATGTCCCTCATCTCCATCTCTTCCCTCATGTCCCTCTCTTCCCTCATGTCCCTCATGTCCCTCATGTCCCTCTCTTCCCTTATGTCCCTCTCTTCCCTCATGTCCCTCTCTTCCCTCATGTCCCTCTCTTCCCTTATGTCCCTCTCTTCCCTCATCTCCCTCTCTTCCTCATGTCCCTCTCTTCCCTCATGTCCCTCATGTCCCTCATGTCCCTCATGTCCCTCTCTTCCCTTATGTCCCTCTCTTCCCTTATCTCCCTCTCTTCCCTCATGTCCCTCTCTTCCCTCATGTCCCTCTCTTCCCTCATGTCCCTCATCTCCATCTCTTCCCTCATGTCCCTCTCTTCCCTCATGTCCCTCATGTCCCTCATGTCCCTCTCTTCCCTTATGTCCCTCTCTTCCCTCATGTCCCTCTCTTCCCTCATGTCCCTCTCTTCCCTTATGTCCCTCTCTTCCCTCATCTCCCTCTCTTCCTCATGTCCCTCTCTTCCCTCATGTCCCTCATGTCCCTCATGTCCCTCATGTCCCTCTCTTCCCTTATGTCCCTCTCTTCCCTCATCTCCCTCTCTTCCTCATGTCCCTCTCTTCCCTCATGTCCCTCTCTTCCCTTATGTCCCTCTCTTCCCTCATCTCCCTCTCTTCCTCATGTCCCTCTCTTCCCTCATGTCCCTCATGTCCCTCATGTCCCTCTCTTCCCTCATGTCCCTCTCTTCCCTCATCTCCCTCTCTCCCCTCATCTCCCTCTCTTCCCTCATGTCTCTCTCTCCCCTCATGTCCCTCTCTTCCCTCATGTCCCTCATGTCCCTCTCTTCCCTCATGTCCCTCTCTTCCCTTATCTCCCTCTCTTCCCTCATGTCCCTCTCTTCCCTCATGTCCCTCATGTCCCTCTCTTCTCTTATGTCCCTCTCTTCCCTCATCTCCCTCTCTTCCTCATGTCCCTCTCTTCCCTCATGTCCCTCATGTCCCTCTCTTCCCTTATGTCCCTCTCTTCCCTCATCTCCCTCTCTTCCTCATGTCCCTCTCTTCCCTCATGTCCCTCATGTCCCTCATGTCCCTCTCTTCCCTCATGTCCCTCTCTTCCCTCATCTCCCTCTCTCCCCTCATCTCCCTCTCTTCCCTCATGTCTCTCTCTCCCCTCATGTCCCTCTCTTCCCTCATGTCCCTCATGTCCCTCTCTTCCCTCATGTCCCTCTCTTCCCTTATCTCCCTCTCTTCCCTCATGTCCCTCTCTTCCCTCATGTCCCTCTCTCCCCTCATCTCCCTCTCTCCCCTCATCTCCCTCTCTTCCCTCATGTCTCTCTCCCCTCATGTCCCTCTCTTCCCTCATGTCCCTCTCTTCCCTCTCTTCCCTTATGTCCCTCTCTTCCCTTATGTCCCTCTCTTCCCTTATCTCCCTCTCTTCCCTCATGTCCCTCTCTTCCCTCATGTCCCTCTCTTCCCTCATGTCCCTCATGTCCCTCTCTTCCCTTATGTCCCTCTCTTCCCTCATCTCACTCTCTTCCCTCATGTCCCTCTCTTCCCTTATGTCCCTCTCTTCCCTCATGTCCCTCTCTTCCCTCATGTCCCTCTCTTCCCTCATCCCCCCCTCCTCCCTCATTCCCCCCTCCCTCCCTGCCTCTTATCCCCACCTCTATTTCTTTCTACCCCAGCACTTTACTCTGTTCTCTCCCTCGTTCTTTCTTCCTTCTATTTATCTCACCCCCCTTTCTCCAGTTGGGGAGACAGTATCTCACGCAGGCAGACAAACAGCGAGAAAATATATCCATTGGTAAACCACAGGATTGGAGAGAGAGAGAGAGAGAGAGAGAGAGAGAGAGAGACAGAGCATAGTGATGGATCCTGTTTGCTTCGTTCCCTCACCCACCATGTGTATCATATGCAGAGAGGGACGGTACACTCACACACTGTTCATCAGTCATTTGTTATAGTGAAATGTAATAAAATAGCCACTTGGCCACCCTGCGAATGATATTGTGTAGCAACATGGATGAAGCAACTCCCTGTTGAGGCCATGACGGATTTAATCACCCAGAACTCCCTGTTGAGGCCATGACTGATTCAATCACCCAGAACTCCCTCCCTCTCTCTCGCTCTCTCTCTCTCTTTCTATTTCTGTCTCTCTCTCTTTCTGTGTCGCTCTCTCTCTCTCTCTCTCTCTCTCTCTCTCTCTCTCTCTCTCTCTCTCTGTCTGTTTCTCTTTCTGTCTCTCTTTTTCTTTCTCTCTCTCTCTCTCTCTCTTACTGTCTCTCTCTCGCTGTCTTTCTTTCACACAAACACATTTTTCCGAAAATAAAATAAAACAAAGTATTCCTTTCCATATCATTTTTATCAGACATTACATGTTAATAAAAACAGAATCAATCAAGGTATCTCAATTATTTAAAAGATAAAAAATTAAACATCACAGCAAAAAATACATGACAAGCACAGCTCACTTCATAGCGACAGTTTGAGAAGAGCTGTGTCTCCCTCTAGCTTGGCTGAGATCCCATTCTACATCTAGGGTTGCAAAATTCTGGTAACTTTCCCCAAATTCCTAGGTTTTCCCCCAAATCACGGCTGTAAGATTCCTGGAATCAGAAGTGGATAAGCCATCCAGACAAGTTTTCTGGAATTGTGGAACCCTATATATGGCTCTGTAGTATTTATATAGTCTCTTGCATTCGCTCGTTCATAGACAATCTATTGGGTCACTTCTAGTGGAGAACAACATGGTTATATTGCCATGAAGATCCACATGCAAACTGAGATTCAGAGCTTTCTGTTACAAGTAGGACCGTCAGTCAGCCCTTCTCAAGGCTGAGTCGAGCTCTGCAAGTCCTTCTGAGTTATTCTGTTCTCTCTTATGACTCGGTCTTCCATCTTGGCTTTCTTCATCTGTCCGTCTGTCTCTCTGTCAGTCCCTGTTTTATTCCGTCCGTTTGTCATGTCGTATGGCTTTAGAGTCCCTGTCATTTAGAAATGGCATCAGAGAGGGAAAGAGACAGAGGAGGTAGTAGTTGTCCCTAACCGCTGTTCTAGGGTCAGATATGATTTCATCCCTTTAATAGTTAAGGGTATGTTTTGGGGTAAGGTAATCTGATCCTAGATCTGGTGTTAAGGGTATATTTAGGGTTAAGGTAATCTGATCCTAGATCTGTGGTTAAAAGGTAGGTTTAGGGGTAAGGTAATCTGATCCTAGATCTGTGGTTAAGGGTAGGTTTAGTTGGGAAACCTCTACATGGTGCATCATGTCAGCAGGTTCCCGATCAGAAGGCTCCTATCTCAGTCCCCCAGGTCTTTGGAGCCTTGGCAGAGCCACCCATACCCCTGCGCTGACCTGCGGGAGACCCCATAGGGGCAAAAGGTCTGAAGGAGACTCGTGGAGGAGCAGAGGAAGAGGAGGAGGTAGAGGAGGAGGAGGAAGAAGAAGAGGAAGGGGTGGTGAGGAGGGGTGAGGCTCCGGGGGACTGCTTAGTGAGTCTGTGAGTGGGGGAAGGGGTGAGGGCAGGGGAGGAAGGAGGGGGGAGAGAGGGCACATGGGCAGGGGCGAGTAGGGACCCCTGTTGGCACCCCAGGGGGGCGAGACGCAGGGTGTCGGCTGAGTGGGATGGGTAACCCCCACCCCCCATGCGAGCCAGCTCCCTCCGGCCCGCGGAGAAAGATGGAGAGTGGGGAGACGAGACAGGTGACATCTGGTGATAGGAGGAAATCCATGGCCAAGGAGGAAAGGGGAGGGCAGAAGAGGTGGGAGGCGACTGAAGGAGGAGGGGGTCCAGTTGGCTGGCACAGTGGGAGAGGTGAGAGACCAGGCGGGCTCCAATAGGGTCCGGGGAGTCCACCCCTCCTTCTGAAGAGCTCAGGTACCGGACCACCTCCCCTACACACTGTCTGAATCCCAGGGTCCTATAGTCCACAGCCAGGACCCGCGCATCAAAGTACCCTGAGAGAGAGAGAGAGAGAGAGAGAGAGAGAGAGAGAGAGAGAGAGAGAGAGAGAGAGAGAGAGAGAGAGAGAGAGAGAGAGGAAACATAGGGTGGAGGTAGTGGAAACAGTGGGAGATTGAGGAAACATAGGGGGGGGAGATAAAAAGGTAGAAAATCAGTGAAAATATCAGATTGATGTTGGATAAACAACTCTGTCGCAGGACAGAAAGACGGACGGTCTCACCTTTGCCCCCCATGGCATGCAGCAGTTTAAGGTGGTCCACCGTCATCTGCAGAATCTCTGCCTTCTCCAGCTTAGATGAGCCCTGGAGAGAAGAGCAACAGGGAAAACCACCTTAAGAACAGCTCAGGTAAAATATGTTAGACATTGAACTCACTATAGGTATGGTTGTGATTGTGACCTGCTTCTCGAAAGCGCTTGGCACCAGTCTCCTGAGCTCTGATAGGCTGTGGTTGATCCTGTCTCTGCGTCTCTTCTCTATGATCTGAACAGGGAGACCAGCACACTGACAGTTAGAACCACCACACAGCTTTAGAGAGTCATGACTTTACTGATATACTGTAGTCTGAGAAAGGAGGAGAGGAGGAAGAGGAGGAGGATAGGAGGAGAGGAGTGGAGGAGGAGAGGAGGAGAGAAAAGAGGAGGAGAGGAGGAAGGAGGAGAGGAGCAAAGAAGAGGAGGAGAGGAGGAAGAGGAGGTTGAGGAGGAGGAAGGAGGAGGAGAGGAGGAGAGAAAAGAGGAGGAGAGGAGGAAGAGGAGGAGATGAGGAAGGAGGAGAGGAGCAATGAAGAGGAGGAGAGGAGGAAGAGGGAGAGGAGAGGAGGAAGGAGTAAGAGGAGAGGAGAGGAGGTAGGAGGAGGAGAGGAGAGGAGGAAGAGGAGGAAGAGGAGGAGGATGGAGGAGGAGAGGAGGAAGAGGAGGAGGAGGAGAGGAGAGGAGAGGAGGAAGGAGGAGAGGAGTATCAGAGGGACTTGAATTCACCCCTCTTCTCTTCTTCCGGGCCAGAATCTGTGAGGTGCTGCCTGGGGACATGGGCCCAGTGACTGGACTGTAACGTGGAGGGAGGGAGAGGGAGAGAGTGAGCTTTGACATCATTGCATATTGTTGTTGTTACTCCCTCTAATATCATGCAGAGACACGATGGCACAGCATCTCCTTCAATCTAATTTGTCTTTTTGGGTACAGAGAGACATCTTTATACCAAAGCCTTTCTACAGAGATGATTCTATATCCTCAGGGCTTTAATCTAGCAGTGGATCTCTCTAACATCTACTTTGTTGTTCTGCGGCCGTTCTGAACAGAATGTTTTGCGTCCCAGATGGCACCCTATTCACTATGTAGTGCACTACTTTTGGGCCCACAGGGCTCTGGTCAAAAGTAGTGCACTATATAGAGGATAGGGTGCCATTGGGGACCAGTAAAAACGCATCCTGTTTGTCAAACCAGCTCTCGTTTCAGTTCTTAAAAGAGCTTGACAGCTTTGAGTCCTTTTAACAGTGTTATCCTTCACTGGAACCAGTCCATCAAAGACTTGTGTTGGTTATATGCCATTCTTCTGATGTCTGCTGGTCTTTTTTTTAGATGGGTTATGTTGTGTGATATTTGTTCTGTACTTGTTCTGTAGAGGGAAGCTACAGATGTCCTTTTAAATGTCGTGCAGGAGCATAGAAGAGATCTATGGGGATATAAACATGATACATTGTTTAATGAAAGTTCTGTTTAGTAATAGTTATGTGTCTATTATTGTCATTTGTCTCTAGTAAATTCATTTGTCCCTATTAAAGTCTAGTTTTGTGGTACACATTCTCAATGTCTATGATACTATCACTATTAAGTGGGGAGGGTGTCCTGTTCCACTCACACAGACATTTCAAATAAATCATTACCAGCTAAATTAAAAGTTTTTCCATAATAAATTATTTGGATCAGATTTGACTTTGACAATTAGCCTAGACATGATGAATCTCAAAATCCTCCGTCCTCAAAGTCTGCTTCCGGACATATTATATTCATATCATATAATCATATTCATATATTCTACATTATTATTATTATATTCAAAACTGTCAAACATTCCCTCTTTTTTCAGATGAAACCAAAAAAAAAAATCAAAGACTTGATATTAACAGGGTATAAAAATGGAACCAGAACAGAGCGGCAACTATTGGGGAAGTTTAAAAGACCATATGTAAACAGTTTGTCAAGACCAAACACTCAGAGACAGGCGAAGTCAAACCAAATCACTGACTTGCTTGACTGTTCACCCTGAGTTGAACCAAGTTAGACTTGACTGTTCACACTGAGTTGAACCAAGTTAGACTTGACTGTTCACACTGAGTTGAACCAAGTTAGACTTGACTGTTCACCCTGAGTTGAACCAAGTTAGACTTGACTGTTCACCCTGAGTTGAACCAAGTTAGGCTTGACTCAAAATAAAGATGGGTTGCCTGTCATAGTGAGCTGTTTGTCTTGTTAAATTCTCTCTGGAAAAACACCTTTATTCTGATTCTGCGTCTTTAAATACCTCTCATTGACACCTACATATCTAAGGTGTTTTCTATAAATAGATTATATTACGATACACAATCCCTTATTCTACCCTTTTTATTCTATTCCATTATATACTATTCTATTCTATTCTATTATACCCAAATCTATTCCATTATACCCTACCCTATTCTATTCCATTATACCCTGTTCAATAATACCCTACCCTATTATATTCCATTATACCCTATTCTATTCCATTATACACTACCCTATTCTATTCCATTATACCCTATTTCATTATAATCTATTCCATTATACCCTATTCTATTACATTATACCCTATCCTATTCTATTCCATTATAACCTATTCTATTCCATTATACACTATTCTGTTCCATTATAGCCTATTCTATTCTATTCCATTATACCCTAATCTATTCCATTATACCCAATTCTATTCCATTATACCATATTCTATTCCATTATACCCTATTCTATTCCAATATACCCTATTCTATTCCATTTCACCCTACCCTATTCAATTCCATTATACCCTACCCTATCCAATTCCATTATACCATATTCTATTCCATTATACCCTATTCTATTCCATTACACCCTACCCTAATATATTCCATTATACCCTATCCTATTCTATTCCATTACACCCTACCCTATACTATTCCATAATACCCTATTCTATTCCATTACACCCTACCCTATTCTATTCCAATATACCCTATTCTATTCCATTTTACCCTACCTTATTCTATTCCATTATACCCTATTATTTTCCATTATACCCTATTCTATTCCATTGCACCCTATTCTATTCCATTGTACCCTATTCTATTCCATTACACCCTAACCTATTCTATTCCATTATACCCTATCCTAATCTATTCCGTTATACCCAACCCTATACTATTCCATTACACCCTACCCAATTCTATTCCAAATACTGTATTCTATTCCATTACACCCTACCCTATTCTATTCCATTATACCCTACCCTGTTCTATTCCATTGCACCCTACCCTATTCTATTATTCCCTACCCTATTCTAATCCATTATAACCTACCCAATTATATTCCATTATACCCTATTCTATTCCATTATACCCTATTCTATTCCAATATA
>CM059806.1:37506066-37576066 GCA_030435695.1 Brachymystax lenok tsinlingensis
TGATGGTGCTGTGGGTCAGGATAACAGGGAGACATGGTGATGGTGCTGTGGGTCAGGATAACAGGGAGACATGGTGATGGTGCTGTGGGTCAGGATAACAGGGAGACATGGTGATGGTGCTGTGGGTCAGGATAACAGGGAGACATGGTGATGGTGCTGTGGGTCAGGATAACAGGGAGACATGGTGATGGTGCTGTGGGTCAGGATAACAGGGAGACATGGTGATGGTGCTGTGGGTCAGGATAACAGGGAGACATGGTGATGGTGCTGTGGGTCAGGATAACAGGGAGACATGGTGATGGTGCTGTGGGTCAGGATAACAGGGAGACATGGTGATGGTGCTGTGGGTCAGGATAACAGGGAGACATGGTGATGGTGCTGTGGATCAGGATAACAGGGAGACATGGTGATGGTGCTGTGAGTCAGGATAACAGGGAGACATGGTGATGGTGCTGTGGGTCAGGATAACAGGGAGACATGGTGATGGTGCTGTGGGTCAGGATAACAGGGAGACATGGTGATGGTGCTGTGGGTCAGGATAACAGGGAGACATGGTGATGGTGCTGTGGGTCAGGATAACAGGAGACATGGTGATGGTGCTGTGGGTCAGGATAACAGGAGACATGGTGATGGTGCTGTGGGTCAGGATAACAGGGAGACATGGTGATGGTGCTGTGGGTCAGGATAACAGGGAGACATGGTGATGGTGCTGTGGATCAGGATAACAGGGAGACATGGTGATGGTGCTGTGGGTCAGGATAACAGGAAGACATGGTGATGGTGCTGTGGGTCAGGATAACAGGGAGACATGGTGATGGTGCTGTGAGTCAGGATAACAGGGAGACATGGTGATGGTGCTGTGGGTCAGATTAACAGGGAGACATGGTGATGGTGCTGTGGGTCAGGATAACAGGGAGACATGGTGATGGTGCTGTGGGTCAGGATAACAGGGAGACATGGTGATGGTGCTGTGGGTCAGGATAACAGGGAGACATGGTGATGGTGCTGTGGGTCAGGATAACAGGGAGACATGGTGATGGTGCTGTGGGTCAGGATAACAGGGAGACATGGTGATGGTGCTGTGGGTCAGGATAACAGGGAGACATGGTGATGGTGCTGTGGGTCAGGATAACAGGGAGACATGGTGATGGTGCTGTGGATCAGGATAACAGGGAGACATGGTGATGGTGCTGTGAGTCAGAATAACAGGGAGACATGGTGATGGTGCTGTGAGTCAGGATAACAGGGAGACATGGTGATGGTGCTGTGGGTCAGGATAACAGGGAGACATGGTGATGGTGCTGTGAGTCAGGATAACAGGGAGACATGGTGATGGTGCTGTGGGTCAGGATAACAGGGAGACATGGTGATGGTGCTGTGGGTCAGGATAACAGGGAGACATGGTGATGGTGCTGTGGGTCAGGATAACAGGGAGACATGGTGATGGTGCTGTGGGTCAGGATAACAGGGAGACATGGTGATGGTGCTGTGGGTCAGGATAACAGGGAGACATGGTGATGGTGCTGTGGGTCAGGATAACAGGGAGACATGGTGATGGTGCTGTGGATCAGGATAACAGGGAGACATGGTGATGGTGCTGTGGGTCAGGATAACAGGGAGACATGGTGATGGTGCTGTGGGTCAGGATAACAGGGAGACATGGTGATGGTGCTGTGGGTCAGGATAACAGGGAGACATGGTGATGGTGCTGTGGGTCAGGATAACAGGGAGACATGGTGATGGTGCTGTGGGTCAGGATAACAGGGAGACATGGTGATGGTGCTGTGGGTCAGGATAACAGGGAGACATGGTGATGGTGCTGTGGATCAGGATAACAGGGAGACATGGTGATGGTGCTGTGGGTCAGGATAACAGGGAGACATGGTGATGGTGCTGTGAGTCAGGATAACAGGGAGACATGGTGATGGTGCTGTGGGTCAGGATAACAGGGAGACATGGTGATGGTGCTGTGGGTCAGGATAACAGGGAGACATGGTGATGGTGCTGTGGGTCAGGATAACAGGGAGACATGGTGATGGTGCTGTGGGTCAGGATAACAGGAGACATGGTGATGGTGCTGTGGGTCAGGATAACAGGGAGACATGGTGATGGTGCTGTGGGTCAGGATAACAGGGAGACATGGTGATGGTGCTGTGGGTCAGGATAACAGGGAGACATGGTGATGGTGCTGTGGGTCAGGATAACAGGGAGACATGGTGATGGTGCTGTGGGTCAGGATAACAGGGAGACATGGTGATGGTGCTGTGGGTCAGGATAACAGGGAGACATGGTGATGGTGCTGTGGGTCAGGATAACAGGGAGACATGGTGATGGTGCTGTGGGTCAGGATAACAGGGAGACATGGTGATGGTGCTGTGGGTCAGGATAACAGGGAGACATGGTGATGGTGCTGTGGATCAGGATAACAGGGAGACATGGTGATGGTGCTGTGGGTCAGGATAACAGGGAGACATGGTGATGGTGCTGTGGGTCAGGATAACAGGGAGACATGGTGATGGTGCTGTGGGTCAGGATAACAGGGAGACATGGTGATGGTGCTGTGGGTCAGGATAACAGGGAGACATGGTGATGGTGCTGTGGGTCAGGATAACAGGGAGACATGGTGATGGTGCTGTGGGTCAGGATAACAGGGAGACATGGTGATGGTGCTGTGGGTCAGGATAACAGGGAGACATGGTGATGGTGCTGTGGGTCAGGATAACAGGGAGACATGGTGATGGTGCTGTGGGTCAGGATAACAGGGAGACATGGTGATGGTGCTGTGGGTCAGGATAACAGGGAGACATGGTGATGGTGCTGTGGGTCAGGATAACAGGGAGACATGGTGATGGTGCTGTGAGTCAGGATAACAGGGAGACATGGTGATGGTGCTGTGGGTCAGGATAACAGGGAGACATGGTGATGGTGCTGTGGGTCAGGATTACAGGGAGACATGGTGATGGTGCTGTGGGTCAGGATAACAGGGAGGCATGGTGATGGTGCTGTGAGTCAGGATAACAGGGAGACATGGTGATGGTGCTGTGGGTCAGGATAACAGGGAGACATGGTGATGGTGCTGTGGGTCAGGATAACAGGGAGACATGGTGATGGTGCTGTGGGTCAGGATAACAGGGAGACATGGTGATGGTGCTGTGGATCAGGATAACAGGGAGACATGGTGATGGTGCTGTGGGTCAGGATAACAGGGAGACATGGTGATGGTGCTGTGGGTCAGGATAACAGGGAGACATGGTGATGGTGCTGTGAGTCAGGATAACAGGGAGACATGGTGATGGTGCTGTGGGTCAGGATAACAGGGAGACATGGTGATGGTGCTGTGGGTCAGGATAACAGGGAGACATGGTGATGGTGCTGTGGGTCAGGATAACAGGGAGACATGGTGATGGTGCTGTGGGTCAGGATAACAGGGAGACATGGTGATGGTGCTGTGGGTCAGGATAACAGGGAGACATGGTGATGGTGCTGTGGGTCAGGATAACAGGAGACATGGTGATGGTGCTGTGGGTCAGGATAACAGGGAGACATGGTGATGGTGCTGTGGGTCAGGATAACAGGGAGACATGGTGATGGTGCTGTGGGTCAGGATAACAGGGAGACATGGTGATGGTGCTGTGGGTCAGGATAACAGGAGACATGGTGATGGTGCTGTGGGTCAGGATAACAGGGAGACATGGTGATGGTGCTGTGGGTCAGGATAACAGGGAGACATGGTGATGGTGCTGTGGGTCAGGATAACAGGGAGACATGGTGATGGTGCTGTGGGTCAGGATAACAGGGAGACATGGTGATGGTGCTGTGGATCAGGATAACAGGGAGACATGGTGATGGTGCTGTGAGTCAGGATAACAGGGAGACATGGTGATGGTGCTGTGGGTCAGGATAACAGGGAGACATGGTGATGGTGCTGTGGGTCAGGATAACAGGGAGACATGGTGATGGTGCTGTGGGTCAGGATAACAGGGAGACATGGTGATGGTGCTGTGGGTCAGGATAACAGGGAGACATGGTGATGGTGCTGTGGGTCAGGATAACAGGGAGACATGGTGATGGTGCTGTGGATCAGGATAACAGGGAGACATGGTGATGGTGCTGTGAGTCAGGATAACAGGGAGACATGGTGATGGTGCTGTGGGTCAGGATAACAGGGAGACATGGTGATGGTGCTGTGGGTCAGGATAACAGGGAGACATGGTGATGGTGCTGTGGGTCAGGATAACAGGGAGACATGGTGATGGTGCTGTGGGTCAGGATAACAGGGAGACATGGTGATGGTGCTGTGGGTCAGGATAACAGGGAGACATGGTGATGGTGCTGTGGGTCAGGATAACAGGGAGACATGGTGATGGTGCTGTGAGTCAGGATAACAGGGAGACATGGTGATGGTGCTGTGGGTCAGGATAACAGGGAGACATGGTGATGGTGCCTTGGGTCAGGATAACAGGGAGACATGGTGATGGTGCTGTGAGTCAGGATAACAGGGAGACATGGTGATGGTGCTGTGGGTCAGGATAACAGGGAGACATGGTGATGGTGCTGTGGGTCAGGATAACAGGGAGACATGGTGATGGTGCTGTGGGTCAGGATAACAGGGAGACATGGTGATGGTGCTGTGGGTCAGGATAACAGGGAGACATGGTGATGGTGCTGTGGGTCAGGATAACAGGGAGACATGGTGATGGTGCTGTGGGTCAGGATAACAGGGAGACATGGTGATGGTGCTGTGGGTCAGGATAACAGGGATACATGGTGATGGTGCTGTGGGTCAGGATAACAGGGAGACATGGTGATGGTGCTGTGGATCAGGATAACAGGGAGACATGGTGATGGTGCTGTGAGTCAGGATAACAGGGAGACATGGTGATGGTGCTGTGGGTCAGGATAACAGGGAGACATGGTGATGGTGCTGTGGGTCAGGATAACAGGGAGACATGGTGATGGTGCTGTGGGTCAGGATAACAGGGAGACATGGTGATGGTGCTGTGGGTCAGGATAACAGGGAGACATGGTGATGGTGCTGTGGGTCAGGATAACTGGGAGACATGGTGATGGTGCTGTGGATCAGGATAACAGGGAGACATGGTGATGGTGCTGTGAGTCAGGATAACAGGGAGACATGGTGATGGTGCTGTGGGTCAGGATAACAGGGAGACATGGTGATGGTGCTGTGGGTCAGGATAACAGGGAGACATGGTGATGGTGCTGTGGGTCAGGATAACAGGGAGACATGGTGATGGTGCCTTGGGTCAGGATAACAGGGAGACATGGTGATGGTGCTGTGGGTCAGGATAACAGGGAGACATGGTGATGGTGCTGTGGGTCAGGATAACAGGGAGACATGGTGATGGTGCTGTGGGTCAGGATAACAGGGAGACATGGTGATGGTGCTGTGAGTCAGGATAACAGGGAGACATGGTGATGGTGCTGTGGGTCAGGATAACAGGGAGACATGGTGATGGTGCCTTGGGTCAGGATAACAGGGAGACATGGTGATGGTGCTGTGGGTCAGGATAACAGGGAGACATGGTGATGGTGCTGTGGGTCAGGATAACAGGGAGACATGGTGATGGTGCTGTGGGTCAGGATAACAGGGAGACATGGTGATGGTGCTGTGGGTCAGGATAACAGGGAGACATGGTGATGGTGCTGTGGATCAGGATAACAGGGAGACATGGTGATGGTGCTGTGGGTCAGGATAACAGGGAGACATGGTGATGGTGCTGTGGGTCAGGATAACAGGGAGACATGGTGATGGTGCTGTGGGTCAGGATAACAGGGAGACATGGTGATGGTGCTGTGGGTCAGGATAACAGGGAGACATGGTGATGGTGCTGTGGGTCAGGATAACAGGGAGACATGGTGATGGTGCTGTGGGTCAGGATAACAGGGAGACATGGTGATGGTGCTGTGGGTCAGGATAACAGGGAGACATGGTGATGGTGCTGTGGGTCAGGATAACAGGGAGACATGGTGATGGTGCTGTGAGTCAGGATAACAGGGAGACATGGTGATGGTGCTGTGGGTCAGGATAACAGGGAGACATGGTGATGGTGCTGTGGGTCAGGATAACAGGGAGACATGGTGATGGTGCTGTGGGTCAGGATAACAGGGAGACATGGTGATGGTGCTGTGGGTCAGGATAACAGGGAGACATGGTGATGGTGCTGTGGGTCAGGATAACAGGGAGACATGGTGATGGTGCTGTGGGTCAGGATAACAGGGAGACATGGTGATGGTGCTGTGGGTCAGGATAACAGGGAGACATGGTGATGGTGCTGTGGGTCAGGATAACAGGGAGACATGGTGATGGTGCTGTGGGTCAGGATAACAGGGAGACATGGTGATGGTGCTGTGGGTCAGGATAACAGGGAGACATGGTGATGGTGCTGTGAGTCAGGATAACAGGGAGACATGGTGATGGTGCTGTGGGTCAGGATAACAGGGAGACATGGTGATGGTGCTGTGAGTCAGGATAACAGGGAGAGAGAGACTGCATCCCCATCTCCTTTCATTACCAAATCACTCTTTAATTCAGATCTGGATTTCTTTTATCCCTCCTTCCACCAGAATAGAAAAAGTGAGAAAGAAAGAACATATATAATATATTTTATTTTCTCTGTTGTTTTTTTTATTTCCTGCTTTTCAAACTTGTTCTTCTCTGCCAAATCATCTAGTTGTCTACTGTGATTCTACTCGTCTCAATCAATGAAAGTTGATGTAGATTATTTGGGGGGAGGGGAAGAAACGTAGAACTACAGTCAGGATGAAGTGATTACATGACACAGAAGGAGAGCAGAGAGAGAGAAGGAGAGGAGAGAGAGAGGGAGAGAAGGAGAGGAGAGAGAGAGGAGAGAGAGGGAGAGAAGGAGATAAGAGGGAGAGAGAGAGAGAGAGAGAGAGAGAGAGAGAGAGAGAGAGAGAGAGAGAGAGAGAGAGAGAGAGAGACAGAGAGAGGAAGAAGGAGAGGAGAGAGAGAACAAACAGAGAGCTGGCTGGCGCTGGATGGTGGGGAATTCAGAGAAATTTCTGTTGATCTTGGTTGGCCACTTCAGTCCTCTCACCACCCTCCCCTCTTCTCCCCCTCATCCCTCCGGTCCCCCACCCCATACCACAACAAGGAAGCATCCTCTATTGAAAATTAACAAGCTCATACTTCTACGATACACACACACTCTCTCCCAGGGTTTCTCCCACACACATGTACACACACACACACACACACACACACACACACACACACACACACACACACACACACATACGCTAATACACACTCAAAATATCATACAGACTTTCCCTCTCTAGATGTCACAAACAGTATTTTCCATGATTATCGACTATTTCCTGTTTGTGTCATCAGGGCCAGGGCGCTTTGTATTGGCTTATTCTCCATATGTTTGCCTGGTATGAGACTGTATTGTTATACAGGAAATACATTTGGGACAAGATACGCCAGGAGTTACCAAACCTTTTTGGCCCACGACCCCATTTTGATATCTGGAAATTCTCACGACCCCAACCATGTGAAAATAAATGATGGAATTAACCAATGTTAACTTTTTTTATTTGGTGCTATGGCATTCAATTAGTCTAGCAGTCAATTAGTCTGGCAGTCAATTAGTCTGGCAGTCAATTAGTCTGGCAGTCAATTAGTCTGGCAGTCAATTAGTCTAGCAGTCAATTAGTCTGGCAGTCAATTAGTGTGGTAGTCAATTAGTCTGGCAGTCAATTAGTCTGGCAGTCAATTAGTCTGGCAGTCAATTAGTCTAGCAGTCAATTAGTCTGGTAGTCAATTAGTCTGGTAGTCAATTAGTCTGGCAGTCAATTAGTCTGGCAGTCAATTAGTCTGGCAGTCAATTAGTCTGACAGTCAATTAGTCTGGCAGTCAATTAGTCTGGCAGTCAATTCGTCTGGCAGTCAATTCGTCTGGCAGTCAATTAGTCTGACAGTCAATTAGTCTGGCAGTCAATTAGTCTGACTGTCAATCAGTTCCGAGTTCCCAGTTCCGAGTTCCCAGTTCCAAGCTCCCAGTTCCGAGCTCCCAGTTCCGAGCTCCCAGTTCCGAGCTCCCAGTTCCGAGCTCCCAGTTCCGAGTTCCCAGTTCCGAGCTCCCAGTTCCGAGTTCCCAGTTCCGAGTTCCCAGTTCCGAGCTCCCAGTTCCGAGTTCCCAGTTCCAAATTCCCAGTTCCCAGTTCCGAGTTCCCAGTTCCGAGCTCCCAGTTCCGAGCTCCCAGTTCCGAGCTCCCAGTTCCGAGTTCCCAGTTCCGAGCTCCCAGTTCCCATTTCCCAGTTCCGAGTTCCCAGTTCCGAGCTCCCAGTTCCGAATTCCCAGTTCCCAGTTCCGAGCTCCCAGTTCCGAGCTCCCAGTTCCGAGCTCCCAGTTCCGAGCTCCCAGTTCCGAGTTCCCAGTTCCCAGGTGATTTGAACCTGGCATTAGTGCTCAGAGTCAGGAACTTGTGAATGTGTTGTCTGCAGCTATTCGGTCACATGACAGCTCAATCAGCTGTTCCATTTCACTCCCCGGCATGTCAACTGAACTAGGATCACAGTCAAATGGGAAGTAGGGTCCCAAAGTGCACTTCCAAGCGTTGGCAGTGAGCAGTCATCACTCGCGTGGGACACTTACCTATGTTTTTCTGTTAGAAACCCACACAGCCGAGGGAAGGGGGCATGGTTCCCTTTTGAAAGACTCTCTCCCCAATAAGAACTATTCCCTCTGAATCCTCTGATTCGGTTACTCATCTGTAGAAAGGTTTTTGTGTTTCCCTTGCACGCTTGCGGTTCAGTTCATTCAGTTTCCCAAATATGTCTGTTACATAGGCAAGGAGAAATGTTATTTTCATTACACAGAAAGTCAACCAAGTCAGTTTTTTTTTTTTATTTTCCATCCATTGTGAATAACAACAGTTCATCTCTCCCCCTTGATAACCACCAGGCTTTGGTGAGAAATAGAACATCGTCATGCTCTTATCTCGTATCTCCACATAGTTTTGAGAACAGGCGTGCACACAGTGGATGTGGTTTGATGTAGTTTACAATCCAAGTTACCTGCTGCAGTATATCTCTGAGTTCTGTTCTCCGCTCTTTTGCCACCAATTTCTCTCGGTGTATCATCGTGTATCTCGGCGTGTCATCGTGTATCATCGTGTATCTCGGTGTATCATCGTGTATCATCGTGTATCTCGGTGTATCATCGTGTATCTCGGCGTGTCATCGTGTATCATCGTGTATCTCGGTGTATCATCGTGTATCTCGGCGTGTCATCGTGTATCATCGTGTATCTCGGTGTATCATCGTGTATCATTGTGTATCTCGGTGTATCATCGTGTATCTCGGTGTATCATCGTGTATCTCGGTGTATCATCGTGTATCTCGGCGTATCATCGTGTATCTCGGTGTATCATCGTGTATCTCGGTGTATCATCGTGTATCTCGGTGTGTCATCGTGTATCATCGTGTATCTCGGTGTATCATCGTGTATCTCGGTGTATCATCATGTATCTCGGCGTATCATTGTGTATCTCGGTGTATCATCGTGTATCTTGGCGTATCATCGTGTATCTCGATGTATCATTGTGTATCTCGGTGTATCATCGTGTATCTCGATGTATCATTGTGTATCTCGGTGTATCATCGTGTATCTTGGTGTATCATCGTGTATCTCGGTGTATCATTGTGTATCTCGGTGTATCATCGTGTATCTCGGTGTATCATCGTGTATCTTGGTGTATCATCGTGTATCTCGGTGTATCATCGTGTATCTCGGTGTATCATCGTGTATCTCGGTGTATCATCGTGTATCTTGGTGTATCATCGTGTATCTCGGTGTATCATACAATGAGTCCATATGGCAGAGGGAAACACATTCATAACAAGAGGGCAGAGGCCTGCCTTCCGTCCCGCCATAGATGGTGTCAAATCTGTGTAAAAGCCCACCGTTCAATCCCATGGAATCTGTCTTTCATCAATATAACCATGCAGCGCACTGAACATCCCCTGTGCCGTTTCTTGCTGGGGAATCGTGAGACAGAACAACTTCCGGCGCCGACAGAGATGGCAGCCGACAGAGATGGCAGCCTTCCGGCGCCGACAGAGATGGCAGCCTCACTTCACGTTCTCAGGAAACCATGCAGTATTTTGTTTTTTTATGTATTATTTCTTACATTGTTACCCCGGGAAATATTAAGTTTTATTACATACAACCGGGAGGAACTATTGGATATAAGAGCAACGTCAACTTACCAACATTACGACCAGGAATACGACTTTCCCAAAGAGGATTCTCGGTTTGTTACCCCAGCCTGGACAATAGAACGGATAGCACCGGCGACTCAAACGGCGGCGCCGGAGAAGAGGGAAGCGGGCCGGTCTTTTGGTCAAGCTTACGTCGACGGGCGCATCGTGCACCTCTCCCGAGTATTTTAATCGCCAATGTACAGTCTCTTGACAACAAAGTAGACGAAATCATCTCAAGGGTTGCCTTTCAGAGAGACATCCGAGACTGCAACGCTTCTTTGCTTCACGGAAACATGGCTCACTCAGGACACGTTATCTGAGTCGGTACAGCCACCTGGTTTCTCCACGCGCTCGCGTGACAGAAACAAACATCTCTCTGGTAAGAAGAAGGGCGGGGTGTGTGTCTTATGATTAACGAGGCGTGGTGTGATCATAACAACATACAGGAACTCAAGTCCTTTTGTTCACCTGACATAGAATTCATTACAATCAAATGCAGACCGCATTATCTACCAAGAGAATTCTCCTCGATTATAATCACAGCCGTGTACATCCCCCTCAAGCTGATACATCGACGGCACTGAAAGAAATTCATCGGACTCTATGTAAACTGGAAACCACATATCCTGAGGCTGCATTTATTGTGGCTGGGGATTTTAATAAGGCTAATTTAAGAACAAGGCTCCCGAAATTTTACCAGCATATCGAATGTGCCACCCGGGCTGGTAAAATCCTGGACCACTGTTATTCCAACTTCCGTGATGCATACAAGGCTATTCTCCGCCCTCCTTTCGCAAGTCTGACCATGACTCCATTTTGTTGCTCCCAGCCTACAAACAGAAACTAAAACAGGAAAAGCCCGTTCTCAGGTCCGTTCAACGCTGGTCCGACCAATCTGATTCCATGCTGCAAGATTGCTTCGAGCACGTGGACTGGGATATGTTCCGGATAGCATCTGACAACAACATTGATGTATATGCTGATTCGGTGAGCGAGTTTATTAGCAAGTGCATTGGTGATGTTGTGCCCATAGCAAATATTAAAACCTTCCCCAACCAGAAACCGTGGATTGATGGCAGCATTCGCGCAAAACTGAAAGCGCGAACCACTGCTTTTAATCAGGGTAAGGCTAGCGGAAACATGACTGAATACAAACAGTGTAGCTATTCCCTCCGCAAGGCAATCAAACAAGCTAAGCGTCAATATAGAGACAAAGTAGAGTCACAATTCAACGGCTCAGACACAAGAGGAATGTGGCAGGGTCTACAGTCAATCACGGACTACAAAAAGAAAACCAGCCCCGTCGCGGACCATGACGTCCTGCTCCCAGACAAACTAAACAACTTCTTTGCTCGCTTTGAGGACAATACAGTGCCACCGACACGGCCAGCTACCAAAACCTGCGGGCTCACCTTCACCGCAGCCAATGTGAGAAAAACATTTAAATGTGTTAACCCTCGCAAGGCTGCCGGCCCAGATGGCATCCCTGGCCGTGTCCTCAGAGCATGCGCAGACCAGCTGGCTGGTGTGTTTACGGACATATTCAATCAGTCCCTATCCCAGTCTGCTGTTCCCACATGCTTCAAGAGGGCCACCATTGTTCCTGTTCCCAAGAAAGCTAAGGTGACTGAGCTAAATGACTATCGCCCCGTAGCACTCACTTCCGTCATCATGAAGTGCTTTGAGAGATTAGTCAAGGATCATATCACCTCCATCCTGCCAGACACCCTGGACCCACTCCAATTTGCTTACCGTCCCAATAGGTCCACAGACGACGCAATCGCAATCACACTGCATACTGCCCTAACCCATCTGGACAAGAGGAATACCTATGTAAGAATGCTGTTCATCGACTACAGCTCAGTATTTAACACCATAGTTCCCTCCAAGCTCGTCATTAAGCTCGAGACCCTGGGTCTCGACCCAGCCCTGTGCAACTGGGTCCTGGACTTCCTGACGGGCGGTCCCAGGTGGTGAGGGTAGGAAACAACATCTCCACCCCGCTGATCCTCAACACTGGGGCCCCACAAGGGTGCGTTCTCAGCCCTCTCCTGTACTCCCTGTTTACCCATGACTGCGTGGCCAAGCAAGCATCCAACTCAATCATCAAGTTTGCTGACGACACTACAGTGGTAGGCTTGATTACCAACAACGACGAGACGGCCTACAGAGAGGAGGTGAGGGCCCTCGGAGTGTGGTGTCAGGAAAATAACCTCTCACTCAATGTCAGCAAAACAAAGGAGATGATCGTGGACTTCAGGAAACAGGAGAGGGAGCACCCCCCTATCCACATCGAGGGGACAGTAGTGGAGAAGGTGGAAAGTTTTAAGTTCCTCGGCGTACACATCACGGACAAACTGAATTGGTCCACCCACACAGACAGCGTGGTGAAGAAGGCGCAACAGCGCCTCTTCAACCTCAGGACGCTGAAGAAATTCGGCTTGTCACCAAAATCACTCACAAACTTTTACAGATGCACAATCGAGAGCATCCTGTCGGGCTGTATCACCGCCTGGTACGGCAACTGCTCCGCCCACAACCGTAAGGCTCTCCAGAGGGTAGTGAGGACTGCACAACGCATCACCGGGGGTAAACTACCTGCCCTCCAGGACACCTACACCACCCGATGTCACAGAAAGGCCAAAAAGATCATCAAGGACAACAACCACCCGAGCCACTGCCTGTTCACCCCGCTATCATCCAGAAGGCGAGGTCAGTACAGGTGCATCAAAGCTGGGACCGAGAGTCTGAAAAACAGCTTCTACCTCAAGGCCATCAGACTGTTAAACAGCCATCACTAACATTGAGTGGCTGCTGCCAACATACTGACTTAAATCTCTAGCCACTTTAAACATAGGAATTGGATGTAACAAATGTATCACTAGCCACTTTAAACAATTTTGTATATAATGTTTACGTATCCGACATACTCATATCAAATGTATACACTGTACTCTAAACCATCTACTGTATCTTGCCTATGCCGTTCGGCCATCGACCCAAATCTCTAGCCACTTTAATAATTATAATTGGATGAAATAAGGTATCACTAGCCACTTTAAACAATGCCATTTATGATGTTTACATATCCTACATTACTCATCTCATATATATGTGTATATACTGTACTCCATACCATCTACTGCATCTTGCCTATGCCGGTCAGCCATCGCTCATCCATATATTTATATGTACATACTCGTATTCATTCCTTTACTCTTGTGTGTATAAGGTAGTTGTTGTTGTGAAATTGTTAGATTACTTGTTAGATACTACTGCACGGTCGGAACTAGAAGCACAAGCATTTCGCTACACTCGCATTAACATCTGCTAACCATGTGTATGTGACAAATAAAATTTGATTTGATGTCCTCGTGAATAGCCCCCAACATGTATAGAGAACAAAAGTTTATGCATCGCGTTCCTCACAGCTAACGTTCGTTCGGAGAGCATCAGCTGGGGTGTTTATGAGTCGTTCAGTCAGTTTCCTCTCGATTGTTAGCTATAGCGTCAATTATTCGTTCAACAGTTTTATCTGGCAAACGTATTGATGTGATTTTCTGTACCTCTGCCTCCCGAACGTCATTATTTTCACCACATCAGTTGCATCCTGGTAATATCAAAGTCTCTGCAATAGTGTGTGGTTTCATAGGGCAGCGGGTCTAGTCACTCACTGTGGGAGTGATTCATAGTTCAGCGGGTCAAGTCACTCACTGTGGGAGCGATTCATAGTTCAGCGGGTCTAGTCACTCACTGTGGGAGTGATTCATAGGGCAGCGGGTCTAGTCACTCACTGTGGGAGTGATTCATAGTTCAGCGGGTCTAGTCACTCACTGTGGGAGTGATTCATAGTTCAGCGGGTCTAGTCACTCACTGTGGGAGTGATTCATAGTGCAGCGGGTCTAGTCACTCACTGTGGGAGTGATTCATAGTTCAGCGGGTCTAGTCACTCACTGTGGGAGTGATTCATAGGGCAGCGGGTCTAGTCACTCACTGTGGGAGTGATTCATAGTTCAGCGGGTCTAGTCACTCACTGTGGGGGTGATTCATAGTTCAGCGGGTCTAGTCACTCACTGTGGGAGTGATTCATAGTTCAGCGGGTCTAGTCACTCACTGTGGGAGTGATTCATAGTGCAGCGGGTCTAGTCACTCACTGTGGGAGTGATTCATAGTTCAGCGGGTCAAGTCACTCACTGTGGGAGCGATTCATAGTTCAGCGGGTCTAGTCACTCACTGTGGGAGTGATTCATAGGGCAGCGGGTCTAGTCACTCACTGTGGGAGTGATTCATAGTGCAGCGGGTCTAGTCACTCACTGTGGGGGTGATTCATAGTTCAGCGGGTCTAGTCACTCACTGTGGGAGTGATTCATAGTTCAGCGGGTCTAGTCACTCACTGTGGGAGTGATTCATAGGGCAGCGGGTCTAGTCACTCACTGTGGGAGTGATTCATAGTTCAGCGGGTCTAGTCACTCACTGTGGGAGTGATTCATAGGGCAGCGGGTCTAGTCACTCACTGTGGGAGTGATTCATAGTTCAGCGGGTCTAGTCACTCACTGTGGGGGTGATTCATAGTTCAGCGGGTCTAGTCACTCACTGTGGGAGTGATTCATAGTTCAGCGGGTCTAGTCACTCACTGTGGGAGTGATTCATAGTGCAGCGGGTCTAGTCACTCACTGTGGGAGTGATTCATAGTTCAGCGGGTCAAGTCACTCACTGTGGGAGTGATTCATAGTTCAGCGGGTCTAGTCACTCACTGTGGGAGTGATTCATAGTGCAGCGGGTCTAGTCACTCACTGTGGGAGTGATTCATAGTTCTGCGGGTCTAGTCACTCACTGTGGGAGTGATTCATAGTTCAGCGGGTCTAGTCACTCACTGTGGGAGTGATTCATAGGGCAGCGGGTCTAGTCACTCACTGTGGGAGTGATTCATAGTTCAGCGGGTCTAGTCACTCACTGTGGGAGTGATTCATAGTTCAGCGGGTCTAGTCACTCACTGTGGGAGTGATTCATAGTGCAGCGGGTCTAGTCACTCACTGTGGGAGTGATTCATAGTTCAGCGGGTCAAGTCACTCACTGTGGGAGTGATTCATAGTTCAGCGGGTCTAGTCACTCACTGTGGGAGTGATTCATAGTGCAGCGGGTCTAGTCACTCACTGTGGGAGTGATTCATAGTTCTCTTGGTCTAGTCACTCACTGTGGGAGTGATTCATAGTTCAGCGGGTCTAGTCACTCACTGTGGGAGTGACTCATAGGGCAGCGGGTCTAGTCACTCACTGTGGGAGTGATTCATAGTTCAGCGGGTCTAGTCACACACTGTGGGAGTGATTCATAGGGCAGCGGGTCTAGTCACTCACTGTGGGAGTGATTCATAGTTCAGCGGGTCTAGTCACTCACTGTGGGAGTGATTCATAGGGCAGCGGGTCTAGTCACTCACTGTGGGAGTGATTCATAGTGCAGCGGGTCTAGTCACTCACTGTGGGGGTGATTCATAGTTCAGCGGGTCAAGTCACTCACTGTGGGAGCGATTCATAGTTCAGCGGGTCTAGTCACTCACTGTGGGAGTGATTCATAGGGCAGCGGGTCTAGTCACTCACTGTGGGGGTGATTCATAGTTCAGCGGGTCTAGTCACTCACTGTGGGGGTGATTCATAGTTCAGCGGGTCTAGTCACTCACTGTGGGAGTGATTCATAGTTCAGCGGGTGATTTTTACAATGATTTTGATATACAAAGACAATATTAAAATATAATCAGCCGACCCCGTAGTTTGGAAACCGCTGGAAACTCCTCTCTCCTCGTCTCCTCATCTCCTCTCTCCTCTCTCCTCGTTTCCTCGTCTCCTCTCCTCCTCGTCTCCTCTCCTCTCTCCTCGTCTCCTCGTCTCCTTCATTAAAACCCATTGGAGGTGAAAGCCAAAGGGGAGGGATCTCTGGCTTTCTCATCCAATGGGGTTTTGAAAAGGAGACGAGGAGACGAGGAGACGAGGAGACGAGGAGAGAGGAGAGAGGAGACGAGACAGGAGACGAGGAGAGAGGAGACGAGTAGAGAGGAGAGAGGAGACGAGGAGACGAGGGAGATCTTCCCACAGATCAAGGATCAGCCTAACCCCCGTCCCCGTCACAACTGACCTCAGATCCTCAGAACCGGTATCGGACCCAGAGCACCCTGTAGGGAATCCAGATCTGTGAAAGCTGCCTCCTTGAATTCCAGAGCGATGAATGTCTCCCTCAGACATGTAAGGAATGCCTGAGACGCTCAGCTCTCGTGGCCTGTCTGTCTCTCTAGGAATAACCTGGAATATTCCACTTTTCAAGGCGCGAGGTGATGTGATGTGAATTACAGGGTGTTCCTGAGATCTGCAGGGTACAAGGTGATGTGAATTACAGGGTGTTCCTGAGATCTGCAGGGTACAAGGTGAAGGAATGTGTGTGAGAGAGAGAGAGAGAGAGAGAGAGAGAGAGAGAGAGAGAGAGAGAGAGAGAGAGACCTCATCAGGCTCCCCAAAGATAAATAGAGGGGCTAAAACAGAGGAGAGGAAGGGGGCCTTCGTGGCCCTGCAGTCGGTTCACTTCCATGGCTGTTCCCACGGTGACCGGCTTCTGATGACACACACACACAATGTGACTGCGGTGACTTTCGCTGGTGCCAGGTCCCAGACTGCCGGCGAGGCCCCCAAGAGCCACAGGCAGTCATTGTGCTGTCGCCGCGGAAACCAGCCTCTTCATGTCAGACATGTTTTTCTGTTTGTTTTCTTTGTTATGTCTTTAATGTGGACAAGGGGGAATGTTTCCCTTCTCTCTTCTCATCCCTCCCGTCCTCGCTCTCTCTGTTCTCCCACCGACCCATCCGCATTTCTTTCTTTTCTGATCCTCTCCTCTCTCCCCACCCTCCTCCCTCCCTCTCTCTCTCTCTCTCTCTCTCTCTCTCTCTCTCTCTCTCTCTCTCTCTCTCTCTCTCTCCCCCTCTCTCTCTCTCTCTCTCTCTCTCTCTCTATCTCTCTCTCTCTCCTCTCTCTCTCTCTCTCTCTCTCTCTCTCTCTCTCTCTCTCTCTCTCTCTCTCTCTCTCTCTCTCTGTATCTCTCTCCCTCTCGCTCTCTCTCTCTCTCTCTCTCTCTCTCTCTCTCCCTCTCTCTCTCTCTCTCTCTCTCTCTCTCTCTCTCTCTCTCTCTCTCTCTCTCTCTCTCTCTCTCTCTCTCTCTCTCTCTCTCTCTCTCTCTCTCTCTCTCTCTCTCCTCTCTCTCTCCCTCTCTCTCTCTCTCTCTCTCTCTCTCTCTCTCTCTCCCTCTCTCTCTCTCTCTCTCTCTCTCTCTCTCTCTCTCTCTCCCTCTCTCTTTCTTTACTTTATGAGGTTTTGGCACAAAGCTGGTTTTCTTTTTCTTCTAGGAGTAAAAAATATACAAAATATATGCACGCAACTCTAAAATAACAAAACTTATCCCCCAAGAATTCCAATCGTTCCCACGCTAAACCAATTGTCTTCTCAGGATTAAACAAGCACCAACAACAAAGACAAAGAAAGAATGAAAGAAAGAAAGAAAGAGAAAATAAAAACGAATCTGGTTATGATTCCAGTCCCCCAAAAGCCAATTGAGGATGCCCCACAGTCATACCAACGAGAAAAACAAATGCATAAAAAAACTCTTACTATTTTTAAAAAGGCTGAAGAATGTTTGTTCAGTGCCATGTCTCTCTCTCTCTCTCTCTCTCTCTCTCTCTCTCTCTCTCTCTCTCTCTCTCTCTCTCTCTCTCTCTCTCTCTCTCTCTCTCTCTCTCTCTCTCTCTCTCTCTCTCTCTCTCTCTCTCTCTCTCTCTCTCTCTCTCTCTCTCTCTCTCTTGCTGTCTGTTTGTCCATCTGTCTCTCTCTCTGTCTGTCTCTGTCTCTCTCTCTCTTTCTCTCTCTTTCTCTCTCGTTCTCTCTCGTTCTCGCTCTATTACTCTCTCTCACTCACTATACCTCTCTCCCTCTTTCTCGCTCTCTCCCGTAATCACTTCATCCTGACCGTAGTGCTCCACCACATCACACACCAAACACAATATTTTATGGGCCATGGAGTGAGGGAAAGAGAGAAAATAGTGAAAAAACGAACACGTTTTTTCCAAGCTCAGCCCATGCATGCGACCCAGCACCGTTTGGTGAATAGGCTTTAGGTCCAGGCTAATATTAGTCACTTTTGAAAACACTAAACAGACACAGAGGAGGTTATGATTTTACAAGATGAGTAACATTCAGGACTACGGCTCAGTCTCTGCTGCATTGAGTCAGGACTACGGCTCAGTCTCTGCTGCACTGAGTCAGGACTACGGCTCAGTCTCTGCTGCACTGAGTCAGGACTACGGCTCAGTCTCTGCTGCACTGAGTCAGGACTACGGCTCAGTCTCTGCTGCATTGAGTCAGGACTACGACTCAGTCTCTGCTGCATTGAGCCAAGACTACGGCTCAGTCTCTGCTGCATTGAGTCAGGACTACGACTCAGTCTCTGCTGCATTGAGCCAAGACTACGGCTCAGTCTCTGCTGCATTGAGTCAGGACTACGACTCAGTCTCTGCTGCATTGAGCCAAGACTACGGCTCAGTCTCTGCTGCATTGAGTCAGGACTACGGCTCAGTCTCTGCTGCATTGAGTCAGGACTACGGCTCAGTCTCTGCTGCATTGAGTCAGGACTACGACTCAGTCTCTGCTGCATTGAGCCAAGACTACGGCTCAGTCTCTGCTGCATTGAGTCAGGACTACGACTCAGTCTCTGCTGCATTGAGCCAAGACTACGGCTCAGTCTCTGCTGCATTGAGTCAGGACTACGGCTCAGTCTCTGCTGCATTGAGTCAGGACTACGGCTCAGTCTCTGCTGCATTGAGTCAGGACTACGGCTCAGTCTCTGCTGCATTGAGTCAGGACTACGGCTCAGTCTCTGCTGCATTGAGTCAGGACTACGGCTCAGTCTCTGCTGCATTGAGTCAGGACTATGGCTCAGTCTCTGCTGCATTGAGTCAGGACTACGGCTCAGTCTCTGCTGCATTGAGCCAGGACTACGGCTCAGTCTCTGCTGCATTGAGTCAGGACTACGGCTCAGTCTCTGCTGCATTGAGCCATACCTATATTAAGAAAGATGTCGTTAAAGAACCAAATGGACCGTTGACACAATATTGGCCAGACTTTTCCCGAAGATCATTCATTGAGGTCAATGGTAGATTCGCATAAATATTTGAGTTATGTGTGTAGATTACAAATGAAGATTCTACCCAGCATGAGTGGCTTGGGCTCAAACACGGATTGGTCGTTGATAAGGTTGTTCTGAATGTCACAACGTATCACTGTGACTATGTAATGAGCTGCAGTGAAACAGAATGTAAGCTCACAAGTTCAGGACAGTGGAACGATCCTAGTAAATAAGTCACTGTGGAAAAATCAATTTCCCTCAGACACCTTCCAGCCTTTCACTTCCCATAATCCTGTCAGGGTTACACCTCAGATCAGTGTGTTATCAGAGAGCCATCCAGCTAACACTTCTCTCTGACGGCAGCTCAAGAGAGACGCAATAAGCCCCTAAAACCTACATTAGAGACCTGCCGCACATTCTCTAGCCATCCACGAGTTAATAATAGACTTCCTGGGAAGGGATCACTGTGAGTGTGCAGGAGGAGTGGAAGACGTGGAATAAAGGAGGATGGGAGACAAAGGAGGAGAGAGAGAGGGAGAGAGAGAGAGAGACATGGAGAGAGAGAGAGAGTGAGAGAGAGAGAGAGAGAGAGAGAGAGAGAGAGAGAGAGAGAGAGAGAGAGAGAGAGAAAGGAGGAGAGAGAGAGAGAGAGAGAGAGAGAGAGAGAGAGAGAGAGAGAGAGAGAGAGAGAGAGAGAGAGAGAGTGTGTGGGAGTGTGTGTGTGTGTGGGAGTGTGTGTGTGTGTGTGTGTGTGTGTGTGTGTCTGTCTGTCTGTCTGTGTCTATGTTGGGACTCCCAGCAGTCTGTCTGCGGTGTGTGTGTGTGTGTGTGTCCGTGTGATAGTACTGTATCTGCTGCCCGGCTAGGCCACCAGTCATCTCTATGTATGAGCACAATTACAGCCATGGCAGTCTGTCATTACACTGGGACACTGGGACAAAGCTAGGGCTGGGCGGGCGGGGGTAGCTAACAGGCTCACTCATACACTGATGTTTATAAATGCACTAAACCCTTACTGACTTCAACATGCACACACTGTTGCTTCCCAGGGAATAGCTGTGACCCCCTCTGTCCACTGTACTGGAACCCTGTGGTCTGGACAACCACACTAACTGCTCTCCTCTACGGTCTAAATATAGGATCATAAAACGGCTGGAAGATGTATTTCTGGCAGAGAAAAACAGATGTCTCCTAATGGCTAGAGAGAAAGAACTACACACACACACACACACACACACACACACACACACACACACACACACACACACACACACACACACACACACACACACTCAGTTCATTCTGTTTCTCTCTCTCAAACATAGACAATAACATTACTCTGTCTCTTGCACACACTTAACCACCCATACACACACCACGTCCACACACACATACCACACACACACACACACATACACACACACACACACACGCCACCATGCCACACACACGCTACCATGCCATATACACACATACACACACACACGCCACCATGCCATACACACACACGCCACCATGCCATACACACACACACACCACCATGCCACACACACACGCCACCATGCCATACACACACACACACGCCACCATGCCATACACACACACACGCCACCATGCCATACACACACACACGACACCATGCCACACTCACACACACGCCACCATGCCACACACACACACCACCATGCCACACACACACACCACCATGCCATACACACACACACACGCCACCATGCCACACACACACACCACCATGCCACACACACACGCCACCATGCCATACACACACACACACGCCCACCATGCCATACACACACACCACCATGCCATACACACACACACGCCCACCATGCCATACACACACACACACCACCATGCCATACACACACACACACCACCATGCCATACACACACACACACACACGCCACCATGCCATACACACACACCACCATGCCACACACACACACACACCACCATGCCATACACACACACCACCATGCCATACACACACACCACCATGCCACACACACACACACCACCATGCCATACACACACACCACCATGCCATACACACACACCACCATGCCATACACACACACCACCATGCCAGCACACACACACCACCATGCCATACACACACACCACCATGCCATACACACACGCCACCATGCCATACACACACACACACCACCATGCCATACACACACACCACCATGCCATACACACACCACCATGCCATACACACACACACCACCATGCCATACACACACACCACCATGCCATACACACACACCACCATGCCATACACACACACACCACCATGCCATACACACACCACCATGCCATACACACACACCACCATGCCATACACACACCACCATGCCATACACACACCACCATGCCATACACACACACACCCACCATGCCATACACACACACACCACCATGCCATACACACACACACCACCATGCCATACACACACACCACCATGCCATACACACACACCACCATGCCATACACACACACCACCATGCCATACACACACACCACCATGCCATACACACACACCACCATGCCATACACACACACACCACCATGCCATACACACACACACCACCATGCCATACACACACACACCACCATGCCATACACACACACCACCATGCCATACACACACACACACCACCATGCCATACACACACACACCACCATGCCATACACACACACACACCACCATGCCATACACACACACACACCACCATGCCATACACACACACCACCATGCCATACACACACACACCACCATGCCATACACACACACCACCACGCCATACACACACACCACCATGCCATACACACACACCACCATGCCATACACACACACACCACCATGCCATACACACACACCACCATGCCATACACACACACCACCACGCCACTGCCTTCTCAGTCTTCTTTGATCACTGATCCAGAGTCGTCTCTCTGGAGCCCCAGTCTGAA
Source organism: Brachymystax lenok tsinlingensis (assembly GCA_030435695.1). Taxonomy (NCBI): domain Eukaryota; kingdom Metazoa; phylum Chordata; class Actinopteri; order Salmoniformes; family Salmonidae; genus Brachymystax; species Brachymystax lenok. The sequence continues at coordinate 37,528,476 of CM059806.1, forward strand.
TTCCTTCCTATCATTCTGGGATAATTCAAACGTTTCCCGGTACATATGAGACAGCGAATGCCACCACGGTCCCTGGCCTCCTTTCCTCCTCCCCTCCCCTCCCCTCTCCTCTCCTCTTCCTCTCCCTCCATTGTCCCATGGTCTTTAATCAGGGCCTCTCTGTGGCTGAGCCTGCCACCGTGGTACGTTGTCTCGGCCTGGGAAAATGCCTCAGCCCTGGCCCTAAGTGTCTGTTATGGAGCGAACCAGAGACCACAGGGACTGTAAGGGATGCAGTGTGTGTGCATGTGTGTGTGTGTGTGTGTGAGTCCCTGTTGCCAGCGTACTGTATAACAGCCATCGAGGTGACGAGGGTGACCATACTCTAAATTGGGAACTATCTGGTCTTGGGCAGAAAGGACAGAGGTACGGTGGCCTTCTGATCACAGATTGTAAGCCTCATGGCGGCTGGAGCCACAACGGTTAGGGATAAGAACTTGGGGCCTAATCGTTATCATTGTTAAGTCTGTTTATGACATGCTTCAATCAATCAATCAATCAATTTATCTGTATTGTCCTTTTTACAAATACGTATACTGCAAAGTACTAATCAGCAACGTAAACGGATAGTCTTGTTGATGATCCACCCATCCACTTCGACTGGGGAGAATAGAAGACATAGTCAATGCTAAGTGTGGAACAAAGACCAGTCAGTAGACTGACATGAGATGGAGAAAAAAAAAAGACTCACATTCTGCAAACAGCGAGTGTATTCCTGACTTAGACGAAGAGAAAACAAGGTCAAGGAAACCAAAGTCCCATCCCTGAGGTCACCTCAGATCTGCTGTGTTGGGAGTATGTTGGGTCGGCTGGCTATGGGGCAGGAGTTCTGGAGTTTTTTCCTAGACTGTCCAGGAATAAGTCTGTGTCCTACAGGTTATAACTAGGATCCAGAGTTATTCCTTTGTCCAGTAAGATCATGTTGTCAGGAAAAAAACTCAGGTCTCCGAGAACCTCTAGGGTGGGAGAACTCTCCTCCATCGTGGATGGGGACACACCGTACTTAGTACCTCCAGACCTCCCTCCCTCTCCGTCCCTCCGTCTCTCCATCAGGTCAAGTTTCCAGGGATGAGGAGTTTGGGCACACACCAGAGTGGTGGTTTTTACACTGGGATATATTTAGGGTTTATAAACTTGAACGGCGCTGTTATGGGGCTCCATAAATTTCACTTTCAAAAGGGGGGGTATGGAGGCCTGATGTACGCCTATTCAGCGGTTTCCTCAGGCCCACCACCAAAGCCTTTGTGTGTGTGTGTGTGTGTGTGTGTGTGTGTGTGTGTGTGTGTGTGTGTGTGTGTGTGTTCTCACCACAGGAAAATCTTTACAACAAATAAGAAGTCCCCCGCCCGTCAGGACTCGGACCCCTCGGTGTAAAACTCCAGAGGGTTTTCAGTGGATCAGGCTGAAAGGGTGCGGGCGGCGCGCCCTTGAAGGAACTACTTGTCTACTTTCGCTCTGTCCGGAAATAAAAAAGGGAACTCGTTTTACTCCGGAACAAAGGGCATATAAACACGCATTCCTCAGAGGACAATGTGTGCAGGCGCACAGGAGGGTGCGAGGGAGGGCAAGAGGGCGCAAGCTGCATGTGGTAAGCCCTGTCCAGAAACAACCCCTAGACCCTTGGCGTAGAGATGGGTAGAGTTCAGCTTCCTAACCCATCTGAAAGGAATGGGTAGAGTTCAGCTTCCTAACCCATCTGAAAGGAATGGGTAGAGTTCAGCTTCCTAACCCATCTGAAAGGAATGGGTAGAGTTCAGCTTCCTAACCCATCTGAAAGGAATGTGTATAGTTCAGCTTCCTAACCCATCTGAAAGGAATGGGTAGAGTTCAGCTTCCTAACCCATCTGAAAGGAATGGGTACAGTTCAGTTTCCTAACCCATCTGAAAGGAATGGGTACAGTTCAGCTTCCTAACCCATCTGAAAGGAATGGGTAGAGTTCAGCTTCCTAACCCATCTGAAAGGAATGGGTAGAGTTCAGTTTCCTAACCCATCTGAAAGGAATGGGTAGAGTTCAGCTTCCTAACCCATCTGAAAGGAATGGGTAGAGTTCAGCTTCCTAACCCATCTGAAAGGAATGGGTAGAGTTCAGCTTCCTAACCCATCTGAAAGGAATGGGTAGAGTTCAGCTTCCTAACCCATCTGAAAGGAATGGATAGAGTTCAGCTTCCTAACCCATCTGAAAGGAATGGGTACAGTTCAGCTTCCTAACCCATCTGAAAGGAATGGGTAGAGTTCAGCTTCCTAACCCATCTGAAAGGAATGGGTAGAGTTCAGCTTCCTAACCCATCTGAAAGGAATGGGTAGAGTTCAGCTTCCTAACCCATCTGAAAGGAATGGGTAGAGTTCAGCTTCCTAACCCATCTGAAAGGAATGGGTAGAGTTCAGCTTCCTAACCCATCTGAAAGGAATGGGTAGAGTTCAGCTTCCTAACCCATCTGAAAGGAATGGGTAGAGTTCAGCTTCCTAAACCATCTGAAAGGAATGGGTAGAGTTCAGCTTCCTAACCCATCTGAAAGGAATGGGTAGAGTTCAGCTTCCTAACCCATCTGAAAGGAATGGGTAGAGTTCAGCTTCTTAACCCATCTGAAAGGAATGGATAGAGTTCAGCTTCCTAACCCATCTGAAAGGAATGGGTAGAGTTCAGCTTCCTAACCCATCTGAAAGGAATGGGTAGAGTTCAGCTTCCTAACCCATCTGAAAGGAATGGGTAGAGTTCAGCTTCCTAACCCATCTGAAAGGAATGGATAGAGTTCAGCTTCCTAACCCATCTGAAAGGAATGGGTAGAGTTCAGCTTCCTAACCCATCTGAAAGGAATGGGTAGAGTTCAGCTTCCTAACCCATCTGAAAGGAATGGGTAGAGTTCAGCTTCCTAACCCATCTGAAAGGAATGGGTAGAGTTCAGCTTCCTAACCCATCTGAAAGGAATGGGTAGAGTTCAGCTTCCTAACCCATCTGAAAGGAATGGGTAGAGTTCAGCTTCCTAAACCATCTGAAAGGAATGGGTCGAGTTCAGCTTCCTAACCCATCTGAAAGGATTAGGTAGAGTTCAGCTTCCTAACCCATCTGAAAGGAATGGGTATAGTTCAGCTTCCTAACCCATCTGAAAGGAATGGGTAGAGTTCAGCTTCCTAACCCATCTGAAAGGAATGGGTAGAGTTCAGCTTCCTAACCCATCTGAAAGGAATGGATAGAGTTCAGCTTCCTAACCCATCTGAAAGGAATGGGTAGAGTTCAGCTTCCTAACCCATCTGAAAGGAATGGGTAGAGTTCAGCTTCCTAACCCATCTGAAAGGAATGGGTAGAGTTCAGCTTCCTAACCCATCTGAAAGGAATGGGTAGAGTTCAGCTTCCTAACCCATCTGAAAGGAATGGGTAGAGTTCAGCTTCCTAACCCATCTGAAAGGAATGGGTAGAGTTCAGCTTCCTAAACCATCTGAAAGGAATGGGTAGAGTTCAGCTTCCTAACCCATCTGAAAGGAATGGGTAGAGTTCAGCTTCCTAACCCATCTGAAAGGAATGGGTAGAGTTCAGCTTCCTAAACCATCTGAAAGGAATGGGTAGAGTTCAGCTTCCTAACCCATCTGAAAGGAATGGGTAGAGTTCAGCTTCCTAACCCATCTGAAAGGAATGGGTAGAGTTCAGCTTCCTAACCCATCTGAAAGGAATGGGTAGAGTTCAGCTTCCTAACCCATCTGAAAGGAATGGGTAGAGTTCAGCTTCCTAACCCATCTGAAAGGAATGGGTAGAGTTCAGCTTCCTAACCCATCTGAAAGGAATGGGTAGAGTTCAGCTTCCTAACCCATCTGAAAGGAATGGGTAGAGTTCAGCTTCCTAAACCATCTGAAAGGAATGGGTAGAGTTCAGCTTCCTAACCCATCTGAAAGGAATGGGTAGAGTTCAGCTTCCTAACCCATCTGAAAGGAATGGGTAGAGTTCAGCTTCCTAACCCATCTGAAAGGAATGGATAGAGTTCAGCTTCCTAACCCATCTGAAAGGAATGGGTAGAGTTCAGCTTCCTAACCCATCTGAAAGGAATGGGTAGAGTTCAGCTTCCTAACCCATCTGAAAGGAATGGGTAGAGTTCAGCTTCCTAACCCATCTGAAAGGAATGGATAGAGTTCAGCTTCCTAACCCATCTGAAAGGAATGGGTAGAGTTCAGCTTCCTAACCCATCTGAAAGGAATGGGTAGAGTTCAGCTTCCTAACCCATCTGAAAGGAATGGGTAGAGTTCAGCTTCCTAACCCATCTGAAAGGAATGGGTAGAGTTCAGCTTCCTAACCCATCTGAAAGGAATGGGTAGAGTTCAGCTTCCTAACCCATCTGAAAGGAATGGGTAGAGTTCAGCTTCCTAAACCATCTGAAAGGAATGGGTCGAGTTCAGCTTCCTAACCCATCTGAAAGGATTAGGTAGAGTTCAGCTTCCTAACCCATCTGAAAGGAATGGGTATAGTTCAGCTTCCTAACCCATCTGAAAGGAATGGGTAGAGTTCAGCTTCTTAACCCATCTGAAAGGAATGGGTAGAGTTCAGCTTCCTAAACCATCTGAAAGGAATGGGTAGAGTTCAGCTTCCTAACCCATCTGAAAGGAATGGGTAGAGTTCAGCTTCCTAACCCATCTGAAAGGAATGGTTAGAGTTCAGCTTCCTAACCCATCTGAAAGGAATGGATAGAGTTCAGCTTCCTAACCCATCTGAAAGGAATGGGTAGAGTTCAGCTTCCTAACCCATCTGAAAGGAATGGATAGAGTTCAGCTTCCTAACCCATCTGAAAGGAATGGGTAGAGTTCAGCTTCCTAACCCATCTGAAAGGAATGGATAGAGTTCAGCTTCCTAACCCATCTGAAAGGAATGGGTAGAGTTCAGCTTCCTAACCCATCTGAAAGGAATGGATAGAGTTCAGCTTCCTAACCCATCTGAAAGGAATGGGTAGAGTTCAGCTTCCTAACCCATCTGAAAGGAATGTGTATAGTTCAGCTTCCTAACCCATCTGAAAGGAATGGGTAGAGTTCAGCTTCCTAACCCATCTGAAAGGAATGTGTAGAGTTCAGTTTCCTAACCCATCTGAAAGGAATGGGTACAGTTCAGCTTCCTAACCAATCTGAAAGGAATGGGTAGAGTTCAGCTTCCTAACCCATCTGAAAGGAATGGGTAGACTTCAGTTTCCTAACCCATCTGAAAGGAATGGGTAGAGTTCAGCTTCCTAACCCATCTGAAAGGAATGGGTAGAGTTCAGCTTCCTAACCCATCTGAAAGGAATGGGTAGAGTTCAGCTTCCTAACCCATCTGAAAGGAATGGGTAGAGTTCAGCTTCCTAACCCATCTGAAAGGAATGGGTAGAGTTCAGCTTCCTAACCCATCTGAAAGGAATGGATAGAGTTCAGCTTCCTAACCCATCTGGAAAGGAATGGGTAGAGTTCAGCTTCTAACCCATCTGAAAGGAATGGGTAGAGTTCAGCTTCCTAACCCATCTGAAAGGAATGGGTAGAGTTCAGCTTCCTAACCCATCTGAAAGGAATGGGTAGAGTTCAGCTTCCTAACCCATCTGAAAGGAATGGATAGAGTTCAGCTTCCTAACCCATCTGAAAGGAATGGGTAGAGTTCAGCTTCCTAAACCATCTGAAAGGAATGGGTAGAGTTCAGCTTCCTAACCCATCTGAAAGGAATGGGTAGAGTTCAGCTTCCTAACCCATCTGAAAGGAATGGGTAGAGTTCAGCTTCCTAACCCATCTGAAAGGAATGGGTAGAGTTCAGCTTCCTAACCCATCTGAAAGGAATGGGTAGAGTTCAGCTTCCTAAACCATCTGAAAGGAATGGGTAGAGTTCAGCTTCCTAACCCATCTGAAAGGAATGGGTAGAGTTCAGCTTCCTAACCCATCTGAAAGGAATGGGTAGAGTTCAGCTTCCTAACCCATCTGAAAGGAATGGGTAGAGTTCAGCTTCCTAACCCATCTGAAAGGAATGGGTAGAGTTCAGCTTCCTAACCCATCTGAAAGGAATGGGTAGAGTTCAGCTTCCTAACCCATCTGAAAGGAATGGGTAGAGTTCAGCTTCCTAACCCATCTGAAAGGAATGGGTAGAGTTCAGCTTCCTAACCCATCTGAAAGGAATGGATAGAGTTCAGCTTCCTAACCCATGTGAAAGGAATGGGTAGAGTTCAGCTTCCTAACCCATCTGAAAGGAATGGGTAGAGTTCAGCTTCCTAACCCATCTGAAAGGAATGGATAGAGTTCAGCTTCCTAACCCATCTGAAAGGAATGGGTAGAGTTCAGCTTCCTAACCCATCTGAAAGGAATGGATAGAGTTCAGCTTCCTAACCCATCTGAAAGGAATGGGTAGAGTTCAGCTTCCTAACCCATCTGAAAGGAATGGGTATAGTTCAGCTTCCTAACCCATCTGAAAGGAATGGGTAGAGTTCAGCTTCTTAACCCATCTGAAAGGAATGGGTAGAGTTCAGCTTCCTAAACCATCTGAAAGGAATGGGTAGAGTTCAGCTTCCTAACCCATCTGAAAGGAATGGGTAGAGTTCAGCTTCCTAACCCATCTGAAAGGAATGGGTAGAGTTCAGCTTCCTAACCCATCTGAAAGGAATGGATAGAGTTCAGCTTCCTAACCCATCTGAAAGGAATGGGTAGAGTTCAGCTTCCTAACCCATCTGAAAGGAATGGGTAGAGTTCAGCTTCCTAACCCATCTGAAAGGAATGGGTATAGTTCAGCTTCCTAACCCATCTGAAAGGAATGGGTATAGTTCAGCTTCCTAACCCATCTGAAAGGAATGGGTAGAGTTCAGCTTCCTAACCCATCTGAAAGGAATGGATAGAGTTCAGCTTCCTAACCCATCTGAAAGGAATGGATAGAGTTCAGCTTCCTAACCCATCTGAAAGGAATGGATAGAGTTCAGCTTCCTAACCCATCTGAAAGGAATGTGTAGAGTTCAGCTTCCTAACCCATCTGAAAGGAATGGATAGAGTTCAGCTTCCTAACCCATCTGAAAGGAATGCACGTGGCGTATTATTTAATTTATTTATTGCTCACCAGTGTGGAGTTTTGTACTGAGGGTCAATGAAGGTGTTGAATTTGGCTAAGAAGAAATGTAATGGTTCATTTTGACCACTGTGACCGCGCTAACAGCGTTTCAATCGGTGACTTCACTCACGCTCTGAGACCTCGAAGCATCGTTACCCGAATAGAAGTTTCGTAATGATTAGGTCGTCGTCAGTGTGCTGATATAAGCAGGACACGTGACATCCCGGCAACTTTGAGAAAATCCCACTTTATATCAGAGTTGTGCCTGAGTCGTAAACCCGGCCTATTCCGAAAACGTATCTTCCCTAAAATGTGATTTTAATCACAACCACACTGTTGATCTCATGCCGAATCCTAACCTTAAATAGAAAACCCAAAAGCAAATTTTTTGTTTTCAGTAAAAAAATTTTTTTTACGATATAGCCAATTTTTTGACTTTGTGGATGTGGTAACTAGTGGAAACCGTCGTTGCCTATTGTTCATACGCGTATCTGCCCTCTCGTTGGATATAATGGCTTCCTCCCTACTGCCTTCCATTGTCAGAGGGGCCACCTGCAGCATCTGGTCAATCTAATGGATCATCTGTGGTGTAGGCTAGGTGTACTTGGATAACTCAGTGATGCCCTCTAGTGATGATAAAGAAATATACAACATAGAGACAGGTTACACGGACCCACAAAGATTTCCAAAACAAATCCAATTTTTTTTCTAAACTCTAAACTATCTACTGGGTGAAAAACCCCGGTGTGCCATCACAGCAGCAAGATGTGTGACCTGTTGCAACCAGTGAAGAACAAAACACCATTGTAAACACAACCCATATTATTCATTTTCCCTTTTGTACATTAACTATTTGCACGTCATTACAACACTGTATATATATATATATATATACACATAATATGACATTTGAAATGTCTTTATTCTTTTGGAACTTAACGTAGATGTAATGTTTACTGTTCATTTTTAGTATTGTTTATTTATCTACTTCACTTGCTTTGGCAATGTCATAACATATGTTTTCTATGTCAATAGAGACCCTTGGATTGAATAAATGCTTTAAAGTCTAGTTTTCTATGACGTGATTAGCTCTCAGCGGCCTAATATTTCTCTCGTCTCTCGTTGAGGCCGGAATCTTGTGTCTGTCACACAGAACAGAGAAACAACGGGTAGTGGTAGCTGGGTACTCACTAGTTACCACAGTCACAAAGTCATACACAGCCCCCTGAACTTCTATGTTCAACAAGTATCTTCTCCAAATGGGATTTTAAACCTAGCCCCAGACTTAAACACACCGCTAACCTTTATGACAATTTTTTTAATGAATTTTTCCCGATAGGCAATTTTGACTTTGTGTTTATGGTAACTAGTGAAAAGCTGGTTGTTATGGTTAACTAACTAACTAACTAACTAACTAGCTGCGGAGACTACAACTACATATCGACTTAGCTATGTGTTTACTTACGACAGCTCTCAACCTTTAGGTTGGTCAGGTAATGTTTTTTCTTCTTCTTCATACGAGTTTAAATATGTGTCTTTTATGTTCATTTGTACGGCATGTTTGGTAAATGTCATGCTAGCTAGCTATCAGTACAGAGGTTGTTTTGTTCTAGCTAACGTACCAAAAGGACTGGAATGGAGGAAAACACAAACCTTTCTCCCAGCTACCTACTACTATATATCTTTAGTTTAGAGCTCCCCCAGAGCCTTCCAGTAGTAATCAGCTGTGGATCTTCTCCTCAAGGCAGGGTGAATATATCTTTAGTTTAGAGCTCCCAATCTCTCAATCCTTCAAGTTATGTCCTTCACTCTCTCACTCCCTCTCACTCTCTCACTCCCTCTCACGCTCTCAATCCATCTCACGCTCTCAATCCCTCTCACGCTCTCAATCCCTCTCACTCTCTCACTCCCTCTCATTCTGTCCCTCTTTCTATAGTGCCCATAGAGCAGTGTTGGGAAGATGGAGGTGTCAGGCTGCCAGTCCACACTGTTTTAACTCTCCTCCCTGGTTCTCATCCTCTCTCTCTCTCCTCCCTGGTTCCCATCCTCTCTCTCTCCTCCCTGGTTCTCATCCTCTCTCCATCTCTCTCCTCCCTGGTTCCCATCCTCTCTCTCTCCTCCCTGGTTCCCATCCTCTCTCTCTGCTCCCTGGTTCCCATTCTCTCTCCATCTCTCTCCTCCCTGGTTCCCATCCTCTCTCTCTCCTCCCTGGTTCCCATCCTCTCTCTCTCCTCCCTGGCTCCCATTCTCTCTCCATCTCTCTTGTCCCTGGTTCCCATCCTCAGTCTCTCTCCTCCCTGGTTCCCATCCTCTGTCTCTCTCCTCCCTGGTTCCCATCCTCTCTCTCTGCTCCCTGGTTCCCATTCTCTTTCCATCTCTCTCCTCCCTGGTTCCCATCCTCTCTCTCTCCTCCCTGGTTCCCATCCTCTCTCTCTCCTCCCTGGTTCCAATTCTCTCTCCATCTCTTTCCTCCCTGGTTCCCATCCTCTGTCTCTCTCCTCCCTGGTTCCCATCCTCTCTCTCTCCTCCCTGGTTCCCATCCTCTCTCTCTCCTCCATGGTTCCCATCCTCTGTCTATCTCCTCCCTGGTTCCCATCCTCTCTCTCTCCTCCCTGGTTCCCATCCTCTCTCCATCTCTCTCCTCCATGGTTCCCATCCTCTCTCTCTCCTCCCTGGTTCCCATCCTCTGTCTCTCTCCTCCCTGGTTCCCATCCTCTCTCTCTCCTCCCTGGTTCCCATTCTCTCTCCATCTCTCTCCTCCCTGGTTCCCATCCTCTCTCTCTCCTCCATGGTTCCCATCCTCTGTCTCTCTCCTCCCTGGTTCCCATCCTCTCTCTCTCCTCCCTGGTTCCCATCCTCTCTCTCTCCTCCCTGGTTCCCATCCTCTCTCCATCTCTCTCCTCCATGGTTCCCATCCTCTCTCTCTCCTCCCTGGTTCCCATCCTCTGTCTCTCTCCTCCCTGGTTCCCATCCTCTCTCTCTCCTCCCTGGTTCCCATTCTCTCTCCATCTCTCTCCTCCCTGGTTCCCATCCTCTCTCTCTCCTCCATGGTTCCCATCCTCTGTCTCTCTCCTCCCTGGTTCCCATCCTCTGTCTCTCTCCTCCCTGGTTCCCATCCTCTCTCTCTCCTCCCTGGTTCCCATCCTCTCTCCATCTCTCTCCTCCCTGGTTCCCATCCTCTCTCTCTCCTCCCTGGCTCCCCTCCCCCCCATGAGGAGGTGTTGTGGAGATGGAGGTGTCACGTTACCAGTCCAAGCTGCTGTGTGAGCTCAATGAGCAGCGGAAGAGAGACTTCTTCTGTGACCGCAGTATAGTCGTGGAGGGGCGGGTCTTCAAGGCCCATCGCAACGTCCTATTGGCCGGCAGCGGCTACTTCCGCGCCCTATTGGTCCACTACCTACAGGTGAGTCGTTTATGAAGTTGACATAGTACTGATACATAGGAGCCTGTGTATTGTGAAAGGGAGATTGATAATGGCTATAGTAAACAGTTGCCAATGACACTCCTAAGTAGACTTGTAACTTGTACGTAGTTGTGTAAACTGTTCTAGTTTAATAGCCTGTTTTACACTTCTACCTTACCGCCCGGAGTCTCTCCACCACCCTCCTCCGGACAACGGTCAGCACCACAGCACGGCCTCTCTGGACATCGTGACGGCCGAGGCCTTCTCCTCCATCCTGGACTTCCTGTACTCGGGCCAGACCGGACCCTGCGCAGCGACAACGTCGTCGAGGTGATGTCAGCGGCCAGCTATCTCCAGATGACTGATGTGGCGTCCTTCTGTAAACGCTACAGCCGCTCCTCTCCGGACATCTGTAATAGGGAGAAAGAGAGGGATAGAGAGAGAGATAGAGAACGGGAGAAAGAGAAGAGAGAGTGTCCGGCTGACAGTGGAACCCCAGCCATGCCGCCTCCCTATTCCAGTGCCTCTGTAGCTGTACCTGTACCGTCGTTGTCACTAGAGGGAGATGGAGTTAATTATGTCAGTTCAGAGTCCTCCCCTTCCACTGTCACAGAACCCCCCATCCTCAGTAGACTCCTCCTTCCACTGTCACAGAACCCCCCATCCTCAGTAGACTCCTCCCCTTCCACTGTCACAGAACCCCCCATCCTCAGCAGAGTCCTCCCCTTCCACTGTCACAGACCCCCCCCATCCTCAGCAGACTCCTCCCTTCCACTGTCACAGAACCCCCCATCCTCAGCAGACTCCTCCCCTTCCACTGTCACAGACCCCCATCCTCAGCAGACTCCTCCCTTCCACTGTCACAGAACCCCCCCCATCCTCAGCAGAGTCCTCCCTTCCACTGTCACAGAACCCCCATCCTCAGCAGACTCCTCCCCTTCCACTGTCACAGACCCCCCCATCCTCAGCAGACTCCTCCCCTTCCACTGTCACAGAACCCCCCATCCTCAGCAGACTCCTCCCCTTCCACTGTCACAGAACCCCCCATCCTCAGCAGACTCCTCCCCTTCCACTGTCACAGACCCCCCATCCTCAGCAGACTCCTCCTCCTTCCACTGTCACAGACCCCCATCCTCAGCAGACTCCTCCCCTTCCACTGTCACAGACCCCCCATCCTCAGCAGACTCCTCCCCTTCCACTGTCACAGACCCCCATCCACAGTAGACTCCTCCCCTTCCACTGTCACCCCCCCCATCCTCAGCAGACTCCTCCCCTTCCACTGTCACAGAACCCCCCCCATCCTCAGTAGAGTCCTCCCCTTCCACTGTCACAGACCCCCATCCACAGTAGACTCCTCCCCTTCCACTGTCACAGACCCCCATCCTCAGCAGACTCCTCCCCTTCCACTGTCACAGAACCCCCCATCCTCAGCAGACTCCTCCCCTTCCACTGTCACAGAACCCCCCATCCTCAGCAGACTCCTCCCCTTCCACTGTCACAGAACCCCCCATCCTCAGCAGACTCCTCCCCTTCCACTGTCACAGACCCCCATCCTCAGCAGACTCCTCCCCTTCCACTGTCACACCTAAAGCCGTGTGATGAGAAGGCTGTAGAAATGGGACACCTAAAGCCGTGTGATGAGAAGGCTGTAGAAATGGGACACCTGAAGCCGTCTATATTGGGATTATGGATGAATAATGACCTGGAAACTATTACATTGATTTCTTAACTGAAACATGAAATAATTGATTGTTACTTCTTTATTGTAATATCTTGAATTACTACAGACTGGGCTTTTACTGCCATCTAATGGAAAACTGGCATCCTAAACCTTAAAACAAGTCATGCCATGTATATGTATCCTTTAATAGGTACACCTCGAAGAACAACACGGTCTATGCCTTCCAAACTGCTGTTCAACCTAACAGCATCCAAAACCACTGAGGCCACTAATGTAAATATAACAGACATTATACTATGGTTCTTAACAGTGTGTGTGGTCATTTTTTTAAATATATTTTTTATTTTATGTAACTAGGCAAGTTAGTTAAGTACAAATCTGTATTTACAATGACGGCGATGGCCTACCGGGGAACAGTGGGGTTAACTGCCTTGTTCAGGGGGCAGAATGACAGATTTTTACCTTGTCAGCTCGGGGATTTGATCCAGCAACCTTTCGGTTACTGGCCCAACGCTCTAACCACTAGGCTACCTGCCGCCCCAAAGAGGATATAGTGTGGATTTTGTCCCATAAGGTACAAAGATGTAACAGACAGCACCTTCATGCTAACTGGATATTACTGTCTCTCTTCTCAGGTCACTATACTGGACAACCCGTCCGTACCTCTGAGGTGGGTATCGACGGCACCAACCCGACTGGTGGGACTCATGCCGAAAAACATGCCAGTTTCGCCAGGCCAAGGCCGGGTCCTGAAACTAGAGGGAGTAGCCTGAGGGGCAGTGAACCTAAAACTGTTGTTATTATACATCAAGAGATTATGACTGTTAATGTTTCGTTTTAATTTCTTGGGGTCGAAATGTTCCTTTTTTTAAGGACTCTCATACTGGTTGATGGGTGTACGGCAGCTGAAGCCTAGCTGCCTGAATGTGCAATAGACATCTAGACACTGCAGAGCCATTATCAACAATGGCCTCTTTTTATAAAAATAACCAAACTGTTTTGGTTTGTTTTTCTTATTATAGACGTTCCCCTGCTTGAAGTAAATATGAGGGGAAGATGCAGTATGTTAGACGTAGAGGTCCGGATACCGAATATATTCAGCAATGTTAATGGATTTTCATAAATGGCACACCAGACAGTTCTCTGTTCTCTGTAGAAATGTGCAACAGGTTACAGAAAGCATAAAGTTGAATGTTTTAATGACAATATCTCGGTGTGTAGGCTACTTGTGTCTTTTTTGGGGTGTGTGGACAATCTTTATATTGTGTAAACTGAAATGAAAATGCAATGTCATTATAGGCTATGTGAATGAATGATAATGTGTTTTGAATTACTGTTAGCCTGTATATATATATATATATATATATATATATATATATATATATATATATGTTTTAATGCTATTTATTCTGTAGATTGACATTGGGAAGTTGGTCTCTATAGCTATTTTAAAAGTCCTTTATATGTGACTTATATCACAATTAACAAGGTAGATCAACAGTCAGTCTGCTTGTCTGCAAATCAATTAATTTCTGGGATTTTGTTGTTGTTGTTGTTGTTGTTGTCTCTGCCAGATTCAGAAGGATTCACTGATTCAGTAGACTAGAATGCTATTCTACACATGTGCTGCAGTTCTATAGTTTTTTCCCCCAAGGGGCAACAGGGCTGCCCACTTTTGAAGAAAGCTCGGAATGAGATTTGCAATGTGAATTTCATTGCCCTCCTTGGCACCACCCACCCCCAGGAAAATGGTACTGTTTTTAATTTCCTGTAATTCTATGTATTTTGCCATGGTTTAAGGCCTATGACCAGTTAAAACCACAGGTCAGGTGTATACAGGATGCTTTGAACATTAAATGAACACAAACAATTCAACGACTTTGAACTTTGAGGGGAGGGGGTTTGGGGGGGTGAAATTGAAGGTATGCTTATTTTTTAAACACTTGTTTTAGGTGGTTTGACACTTCATTCAGACAGTAATGAGATGAGATAGGGAGACGGGCAAATGCTAGAAAAAGTGGGAAGGTTGGAAGCAGATACATTCTCAGGTGGAAAGTTGTATGTGACACAACAAATCAAATCAAAGTGTATTTGTCACGTGCGCCGAATACAACAGGTGTAGACCTCACAGTGAAATGCTGAATACAACAGGGTGTAGACCATACAGTGAAATGCTGAATACAACAGGTGTAGACCTCACAGTGAAATGCTGAATACAACAGGGTGTAGACCATACAGTGAAATGCTGAATACAACAGGTGTAGAGCTTACAGTGAAATGCTGAATACAACAGGGTGTAGACCATACAGTGAAATGCTGAATACAACAGGTGTAGACCTTACAGTGAAATGCTGAATATAGTAAAAAGACAGTAGAGAGGCTATATACAGTAGAGAGGCTATATACAGTAGAGAGGCTATATACAGTAGAGGGGCTATATACAGTAGAGAGGCTATATACAGTAGAGGGGCTATATACAGTAGAGGGGCTACATACAGTAGAGAGGCTACAACAGTAGAGAGGCTATATACAGTAGAGAGGCTATATACAGTAGAGGGGCTATATACAGTAGAGAGGTCTATATACAGTAGAGGGGCTATATACAGTAGAGAGGCTATATACAGTAGAGAGGCTATATACAGTAGAGATGCTATATACAGTAGAGAGGTCTATATACAGTAGAGAGGCTATATACAGTAGAGGGTCTATATACAGTAGAGAGGCTATATACAGTAGAGAGGCTATAAAACACAGGGGCTAAATGCCAATCCCCAAAACACAGGGACTAAATGCCAATACCCAAAACACAGGGACTAAATACCAATCCCCAAAACACAGCGACTAAACGCAGGACTAAATCCATTTTAGTAACGCTGTCAAAAGGCTCCATTCTGCAATAGATTTATGGACGGCAAGTAACAGCAACCTCATTTTGAGATAAATAAAAATAAAAACATAGCTACAGTGCTGCTGTTTATAACGTTTTCTAAAGTCATGTGGAGGACATTGTCCCTCTGCATTCAGCTCCGCTCTAATCTGGAGGGAAAGTTTCTTCAAAACGCGCATCCGATTCTGCTCGTCGCTTAACCTTTCTCACAGCGGAACACAAGTCATATGACCACAGTCATGTGATAGTTGTCGGACCCCAGTATGATCTACAGTTACTGCACATAACGAGACTTTACAGTAGGTTATGCCTAGAAACCGGTATAAAACCTTACGATGATTTAGTTAAGAGTCTAGACATCACCGCTTGTAGACGCAGCAGAAAGACGGCGCCGTCCCGTTTCGCACGGAATAAACTCATAGAACGACGACTTTACGTATCATTATTCTATGAACATTGCAACCTTCACATTGGTAAACGTCTCGTGTATTTTTTTTTTTTTTTAACAATAATGTTAGCTCAGGCAAACTGGGTATTTCTCCTGCTCGCCGCTTTGCTGATCGCAATACCGGCAAGCGGGACGCGATACCAAGCGAACTGGGAGAGTTTGGACGCAAGACCGCTTCCTACATGGTACGATGAAGCCAAGTTCGGGATTTTCGTCCACTGGGGGGTGTTCTCGGTGCCCGGGTTCGAGAGCGAGTGGTTCTGGTGGCATTGGCAAGGCCAAAACCCACCTGATCAGAAGTGTGTTCTGTACATGCTGGAAAACTACCCGCCCGGGTTCAGCTATCCGGATTTCGCGCCCCAGTTCCATGCCCAGTTCTTTGACCCGGATGACTGGGCTGACATATTCGAGGCTTCCGGTGCAAAGTAAGTCTTATTCGGTTTGT
Organism: Brachymystax lenok tsinlingensis; assembly: GCA_030435695.1. Taxonomy (NCBI): domain Eukaryota; kingdom Metazoa; phylum Chordata; class Actinopteri; order Salmoniformes; family Salmonidae; genus Brachymystax; species Brachymystax lenok. The sequence goes on from CM059806.1 coordinate 37,544,404, forward strand.
ATACCTATATATTTTTGTTTTATACCCAAATGGGGAAACTCGATCTGTAGTGATTTAAAAACGGTAGTAGGTTTGAATCAGCAACACTGCCTAATTTAAATAAAGGTTATAAATAAAACGTGAATTAAAACGGGGAAAGTGCACTACCACCATCTGACAGAGGCTGTCGTACAGTAATATAGCCTCGAATTGAAAGGCTACCGGTGTTTCCCCAGTCTTTTACCTGTCCCCATGTATCTCCAGGTATGTGGTCCTAACAGCCAAGCACCATGAAGGATTCACCACCTGGCCCTCTCCTCGCTCCTGGAACTGGAACTCAGTGGATACTGGACCACACAGAGACCTGGTGGGAGAACTGGCAGAGGCCGTACGCAACAGGTAGGCTAAACAAGGCAGAGGGAGACGGGTTGAAGTTACCAATAGGTGCTGATCTGAGGACAGTTTTGCAAGTTCTCACCTCATATATATATATATATATATATATATATTTTTATTGGATAATGTTATGGGTGTTGGGTGGTGTTCCCCTGCTCAGACTTTGCATGCGTCAACCAATGGTTGCGTGCCACATCGCCGACCGTGCCGTTGGGCACCACATCGCTATGACATAATGATGTGGTTAGCTGATACTTAAAACACCTATCCAGACGTTGTATGATGCTGGGTTGAAACGGTCTATAGACACTGATCTGTGGTCGGTTTTGCACTAGTACTGTCCTAGTTGTCGGGGGTGATTTGTATGGGGAGAGTTAAGCTGTAATGTGCTTAAGCAAATTCTACTGGAGCAGGGATTGACATCTCTATTTGTCATAGATCTATTTTATATAGGTGTTGATAATAAGCACAGGCTTGTAGCGGACAGCAGAGGTAGTTCTGTATTCATTCAAATGTATTTTATAAAGCCGTTGTCACAAAGTGCTTTACAGAAACCCAGCCTAAAACCCCAAAGAGCTTTACAGATACCCAGCCTAAAACCCCAAAGAGCTTTACAGAAACCCAGCCTAAAACCCCAAAGAGCTTTACAGATACCCAGCCTAAAACCCCAAAGAGCTTTACAGATACCCAGCCTAAAACCCCAAAGAGCTTTACAGATACCCAGCCTAAAACCTCAAAGAGCTTTACAGAAACCCAGCCTAAAACCCCAAAGAGCTTTACAGATACCCAGCCTAAAACCCCAAAGAGCTTTACAGATACCCAGCCTAAAACCCCAAAGAGCTTTACAGATACCCAGCCGAAAACCCCAAAGAGCTTTACAGATACCCAGCCTAAAACCCCAAAGAGCAAGCAATGCAGAAGCACAGAGGACAGGACACACTCATAACAATGTCATTAGGCTCAATGTTGATTTTCGTCAGTTCCCTATCTGTCCCAGTGTCAGCTGTTGTCTCTTGACAGTTCCCTATCTGTCCCAGTATCAGCTCAGCTGTTGACTTTCGACAGTTCCCTATCTGTCCCAGTATCAGCTGTTGTCTCTTGACAGTTCCCTATCTGTCCCAGTGTCAGCTGTTGTCTCTTGACAGTTCCCTATCTGTCCCAGTGTCAGCTGTTGTCTCTTGACAGTTCCCTATCTGTCCCAGTGTCAGCTGTTGTCTAATGTGTTGTCTGTTCACAGGTCGCTGCACTATGGACTCTATAACTCCCTGTATGAATGGTTCAACCCCCTCTACCTGGCGGACAAAAAGAACAACTTTACAACACAGGACTTTGTCTTGAATAAACTGCTGCCTGAGCTTTATGACATGGTCCTAAGGTAATTTAGGCCAGAATGGGTCTACTGTGGATACTAAAAAACAATAAAAAAATAAAAATAAATGATGGCTGAGATGGAGGCACAGTATAATATATTGTAAGTCTATCTCCGTCATATTTATGTAAAACAAGGTCATCTAGCAGTGCTTAGACTACCACGTATGACACAAACAAAGCTTTTGTTCAGACACCCCTACACCCATTTTCCCCTCACCGGTCTCTCCTGTGGTCCAGCTACAAGCCAGAACTGATCTGGTCCGATGGGGATTGGGAAGCTCCCGACACCTACTGGAACTCAACAGAATTCCTGGCCTGGCTCTACAACGACAGTCCCGTTAAAGTGAGGGCTTCCTACCCATCGTCTCCTAGGTGCAGGGTCCCAAAATGCTACCCTGTTCTCTACGTAGTGCACTACTACTGGGCTCGGGTCTTTTTAAAGTAGTGCTCTATGACGGGAATAGGGTTCCGTTTTGGAACGTAGAGACCTATTCACTTCTAGGGCAGTGTTTACCAAGTCTGGTCCTGGAAAACCTGCCACCTCTACTGTAGGTCTTCATTCCAACCCAGCACATACTTAATTGAGCTAATCAAGGCCTTGATGATTATTTGAATCAGGTATTTTAGTGCTAGACTGCAACAAACGCATTGTACACCCTGCAATTTGCAGGGGTTACTGATATCAAGGACAAGGGTTGGGGACTGGGGAACAACATTATATTCAGTGTGCAGTCCAGTCTATGGATGAATTTGAATTAATAACTGCCATGAAAAGTGTGTTTATAGTGAACGAATCTGCCTCCTCTGAAAAAGATACCGGTAAACATGCAATCATTTGTCTCTGATTGGCTGTCATTTGTAACCCCCCCCCCCCCCCCCCCAGGACGTGATTGTGACCAATGACAGGTGGGGGGCGGGGTGTTACTGTAAACACGGTGGCTACTATAACTGTGCAGACAAATACACCCCTGGGGAGCTGCCCAAACACAAGTGGGAGAAGTGCCAGTCTGTAGACACACAGTCCTGGGGCTACCGGAGGACCATGAGGCTCTCTGAACTGATGGACCTGCCCAGTATCGTACAGGTGAGGGAGAACACACATACTGCACTGATTCACCCCCAGGTAACCTGCCCAGTATCGTACAGGTGAGGGAGAACACACATACTACACTGATTCACCCCCGTACACTAGTCAGGTAGCCTGCCCAACACTCATCTATACGGATCTAAATAGGACGCCCCGTCCGTACCGATCTAAATAGGATGCCCCGTCCGTTCCGATCTAAATAGGACGCCCTGTCCGTTCCGATCTAAATAGGACGCCCCGTCTATAGCATTGTGATCACTACATCTGATGGATCTGGATTCTGCTGTAAAGAGAATTTATGCAGCATCAGTAAAGATGTGATCAATACATGTTGATGATTTCATTCCTGTGCTGTTTGTAACTACCCTGGTAGGTTGACTGATAACCTGAACCAGGTTGCAGCCACTGGTTACAGTTTGAAGTGTTTTGTTGAGTGGGCAGCTTGACGATAGGCAGTCAATCTTGAAATCACCCAGAAAATATACTTCTCTGTTGATGTCACATACATTATCAAGCATTTCACACGTTATCCAGATACTGACTGTTAGCACTTGGTGGTCTGTAGCAGCTTCCCACCAGAATGGGCTTTAGGTGAGGCAGATGAACCTGTAGCCATATTACTATGGCTACAGGTTCATAGACCGCAACACCTCCACCTTTGTCCTTTCTGTCTTTTCGGTGAGTTTCGGAGATTGTCAGAATATGAATGTCATCTGTTACTAGCAAGTTATTGACTTCATGAACCTTGTTTCTTAAGCTACATATGTTACCGTGGGCTATTTCTTTAGCACTTTCTTTTAGAGAGACATCAATTAGGTTGCTTACATTGTGTCTGCCGACGCCCCCTGGGTGTAATGGACATTTACCTGAGGCATTATGACACAATGGTAGGGGATTAACCGAGCTGGGCTTGGGTCACTGATAAGTCATTGTCTCAACGCAGCCTTATAATGCTGTGAAGGGATCCAGGAACCCAAAGGATTTTGGGTGGATCCCTTCCTCCTTATATAAAGCGTGTTTTGTTTCCAGAAGGTATCGAAATGTTACACTCACAGAGCTGCAATAGTCTCATAGCCAGTTATGGAGGGCTAGCAGTCTGTTAAAACATTCAATGCCCCGATTTTAGGGAGGGCAGAGGGCCAGATATTATGGGGTGTTTGTTGGTGTCAAGCAGAGACCCAATCAGTTCTTTAATTCCCATTCAGTACACGTGGCGGTAACTAGTATAGACAGTACACGTGGCGGTAACTAGTATAGACAGTACACGTGGCGGTAACTAGTATAGACAGTACACGTGGTGGTAACTAGTATAGACAGTACACGTGGTGGTAACTAGTATAGACAGTACACGTGGCGGTAACTAGTATAGACAGTACACGTGGCGGTAACTAGTATAGACAGTACACGTGGAGGTAACTAGTATAGACAGTACACGTGGAGGTGACTAGTATAGACAGTACACGTGGTGGTAACTAGTATAGACAGTACACGTGGTAGTAACTAGTATAGACAGTACACGTGGTGGTAACTAGTATAGACAGTACACGTGGAGGTAACTAGTATAGACAGTACACGTGGCGGTAACTAGTATAGACAGTACACGTGGCGGTAACTAGTATAGACACTACACGTGGAGGTAACTAGTATAGACAGTACACGTGGTGGTAACTAGTATAGACAGTACACGTGGTGGTAACTAGTATAGACAGTACACGTGGTGGTAACTAGTATAGACAGCACACGTGGCGGTAACTAGTATAGACAGTACACGTGGAGGTAACTAGTATAGACAGTACACGTGGAGGTAATTAATCAGGCCATGGACTCTATAATGTGTCAAAACCGTTCCACATGGATGCTGGCCCATGTTGACTCCAAAATATCCCACAGTTGTATCAAGTTGGCTGGATGTCCTTTGGTCCACCAACCATTCTTGATACATACGGAAAACTGTTGAGCATGAAAAGAAAATAATCAAAAGGCACTTAAATATTTAGTTTAGCCCATTCACCCTCTGAGTGGCACACATACACAGTCCATGTCTCAATTGTCTCGAGGCTTAAAAATCCTTCTTTAACCAGTCTCCTCCCCTTCATCTACACTGATTTTAAGTGGATTTAACAAGTGACATCAATAAGGGATCATAGATTTCACCTGGTCAGTCTGTCATGGAAAGACTCGGTGTTCATAATGTTTTGTACCATTCTGTATGGTTGCAGTAATTCGATATTTAGAAATGATAGGCCTATGTCAGTGGTACATCTTCTTCATACATATACCTTACAGTCTGTCTGGGCCCGGCTGCATGTTCTGACCAGCCTTGTTCTCTTCTCCAGGACCTGGTCCAAACAGTGGCCATGGGGGGTAACTATCTGCTGAATGTGGGTCCTGCCCCTGACGGCATGATCCCCCCAGTGTTTGAGGAGAGGCTGAGGGGCATTGGGGCCTGGCTGGAGGTCAACGGAGAGGCCATCTACTCCTCCAAACCCTGGAGGCTCCAGACTGAGAATGCCACCGTACCTGTCTGGTGAGAGAGTGAGAGAGTGAGAGATTTTTTAGTGGCGTTTGTTGGGGGATGCAGGATTTTGTTTCAGCCTGGCATTAACACATCTGAGTCACTGACTCCTAAGGTATCTCCTAAGCAGGGCTTTAAAAATTATGTGTTGAATAGCTCTTCTCTCTCTCTCTCTCTCTCTCTCTCTCTCTCTCTCTCTCTCTCTCTCTCTCTCGTTGTCCCCTTTCTCTCTTGTTGTAGGTACACCTCCAATTCCAAATACTCCAGTGTGTATGCTGTCTTCATGAAGAAACCCACTGTGTACACATTTCACCTGTCTGGACCTATTCCGACAGAGAGCACCACGGTGAGTGGAGTTGAACCTATTCCGGCAGAGAACACCACGGTGAGTGGAGTTGAACCTATTCCGGCAGAGAGCACCACGGTGAGTGGAGTTGAACCTATTCCGGCAGAGAGCACCACGGTGAGTGGAGTTGAGCCTATTCCGGCAGAGAGCACCACGGTGAGTGGAGTTGAGCCTATTCCGGCAGAGAGCACCACGGTGAGTGGAGTTGAGCCTATTCCGGCAGAGAGCACCACGGTGAGTGGAGTTGAGCCTATTCCGGCAGAGAGCACCACGGTGAGTGGAGTTGAGCCTATTCCGACAGAGAGCACCACGGTGAGTGGAGTTGAGCCTATTCCGACAGAGAGCACCACGGTGAGTGGAGTTGAGCCTATTCCGAAGAAAGCACCACGGTGAGTGGAGTTGAGCCTATTCCGGCAGAGAGCACCCACGGTGAGTGGAGTTGAGCCTATTCCGCAGAGAGCACCACGGTGAGTGGAGTTGAGCCTATTCCGGCAGAGAGCACCACGGTGAGTGGAGTTGAGCCTATTCCGGCAGAGAGCACCACGGTGAGTGGAGTTGAGCCTATTCCGGCAGAGAGCACCACGGTGAGTGGAGTTGAGCCTATTCCGACAGAGAGCACCACGGTGAGTGGAGTTGAGCCTATTCCGACAGAGAGCACCACGGTGAGTGGAGTTGAGCCTATTCCGGAAGAAAGCACCACGGTGAGTGGAGTTGAGCCTATTCCGGCAGAGAGCACCACGGTGAGTGGAGTTGAGCCTATTCCGGCAGAGAGCACCACGGTGAGTGGAGTTGAGCCTATTCCGACAGAGAGCACCACGGTGAGTGGAGTTGAACCTATTCCGGCAGAGAGCACCACGGTGAGTGGAGTTGAGCCTATTCCGGCAGAGAGCACCACGGTGAGTGGAGTTGAGCCTATTCCGGCAGAGAGCACCACGGTGAGTGGAGTTGAGCCTATTCCGACAGAGAGCACCACGGTGAGTGGAGTTGAACCTATTCCGGCAGAGAGCACCACGGTGAGTGGAGTTGAGCCTATTCCGCAGAGAGCACCACGGTGAGTGGAGTTGAGCCTATTCCGGCAGAGAGCACCACGGTGAGTGGAGTTGAGCCTATTCCGGCAGAGAGCACCACGGTGAGTGGAGTTGAACCTATTCCGGCAGAGAGCACCACGGTGAGTGGAATTGAGCCTATTCCGGCAGAGAGCACCACGGTGAGTGGAGTTGAGCCTATTCCGCAGAGAGCACCCACGGTGAGTGGAGTTGAACCTATTCCGGCAGAGAGCACCACGGTGAGTGGAGTTGAGCCTATTCCGACAGAGAGCACCACGGTGAGTGGAGTTGAACCTATTCCGGCAGAGAGCACCACGGTGAGTGGAGTTGAGCCTATTCCGGCAGAGAGCACCACGGTGAGTGGAGTTGAACCTATTCCGGCAGAGAGCACCACGGTGAGTGGAGTTGAGCCTATTCCGGCAGAGAGCACCACGGTGAGTGGAGTTGAACCTATTCCGGCAGAGAGCACCACGGTGAGTGGAGTTGAACCTATTCCGGCAGAGAGCACCACGGTGAGTGGAGTTGAACCTATTCCGGCAGAGAGCACCACGGTGAGTGGAGTTGAGCCTATTCCGGCAGAGAGCACCACGGTGAGTGGAGTTGAACCTATTCCGGCAGAGAGCACCACGGTGTATGTGATGTCAGCTGTTATAATTCCAGTAATATATGTAGTGTAGATCCACAAAGCATCTGAGTAGGAGTGTTGATCTAGGATCTGTCCATATAATCCTATTCATTCTGATCTAGGATCTGTCCATATAGTCTTATACGTTATGATCTAAAATGCTAAACTGATCCTAGATCAGCTCTCCCACTGAGACCTTTCATGCATATGGCCACATACCTTATGAAGAATCATTCTCCTCAGGGAAGTCTTTGCCTAGCCACTGACTTGTGGATCTCTCTGCTCTCTCTCTGCTCTCTTCTCTCCCCCGCTCTCCCTCTTCTCTCCTCTCCCCTGATCTCCCTCTCTGCTCTCCCTCTCTTCTCTCCCTCTCTGTTCTCCCTCTCTGCTCTCCCCTGATCTCCCTGTCTGCTCTTCCTGTCTCCTCTCCCCTGCTCTTTCTCTCTGCTCTCCTTCTCTTCTCTCCTTCTCTTCTCTCCCCTCTCCCCTCTCTGCTCTCCCCTCTCCCAGGTGACATTATTGGGGAACCTAGAGCCTCTGAGATGGGCTCCTCTCCACCCCCGGGGTCTGATCATCCTCCTCCCTGAGTTACCCCCAACCCCGGCCCAGGCCTGGATCCTCAAACTGGATGGGGTCAAGTGATCTGGGGTGATGTGGGGTGATCTGGGGTGATGTGGGGTGATGTGGGGTGATCTGGGGTGATGTGTTTGTGTTAGACGCTGTTTATTGCTCTCCAGGTGATTTGGATCTAAATGTTTTTATTATTCATTTGGGACTGAATCACAGAGATCTACATTGTCTTTGGATAGTTTTCAGACCCGTTCACTTTTTCCACATGTTGTTACGTTACAGCCTTATTCTAAAATAGATTCAATATTTTTTTTTTTCATCAATCTACACACAATACCCCATAATGGCATCACAATACCCCATAATGGCATCACAATACCCCAAATTGGCATCACAATACCCCATAATGACATCACAATACCCCATAATGACATCACAATACCCCACAATGACAAAGCGAAAAAAGGTTATTAGACATTTTTGTAAATGTATTCAAATAAAAAACAGAAATAACCTTATTTACATAAGTTTTCAGACCCTTTGCTATGAGACTTGAAATTGAGCTCAGGTGCATCCTGTTTCCATTGATCATCCTTGAGATGTTTCTACAACTTGGAGTCCACCTGTGGTAAATTCAATCGATTGAACATGATTTGGAAAGGCACACACCTGTCTATATCAAGGTCCCACAGTTGACAGTGCATGTCAGAGCAAAAACCAAGCCATGAGGTCGAAGGAATTGTCCATAGAGCTCCGAGACAGGATTGTGTCTAGGCACAGATCCGGGGAAGAGTACCAACAAATTCTGCAGCATTGAAGGTCCCCAAGAACACAGTCGACTCCATCATTCTTTAATGGAAGAAGTTTGGTACGACCAAGACTCTTCCTAGAGCTGGCCGCCCGGCCAAACGAGGCAATCTGAGGAGAAGGGCCTTGGTCAGGGAGGTGACCAACAACCTGATGGTCAACATGAAAGAGATCTATAGTTCCTCTGTGGAGATGGGAGAACCTTCTAGAAGGACAACCATCTCTGCAGCACTCCACCAAACAGCCCTTTATGGTAGAGCGGCCAGACGGATGCCACTCCTCAGTAAAAGACACATGACAGCCCGCTTGGAGTTTGCCAAAAGGTACCTAAAGACTCTCAGACCATGAGAAACAAGATTCTCTGGTCTGATGAAACCAAGATTGAACTCTTTGGCCTGAGTGCCAAGTGTCACATCTGGAGGAAACCTGGCACCCTCCCTACGTTGAAGCATGGTGGTGGCAGAATCATGCTGTGGGGATGTTTTTCAGCGGCAGGGACTGGGAGACTAGTCAGTATCTAGGCAAAGATTAACGGAGCAAAGTACAGAGAGTTTCTTGATGACAACCTGCTCCAGAGAGCTCAGTACCACAGACTGGGGAGAACGTTCACCTTCCAAAAGGACAACGGCCCTAAGCACACAGCCACGACAACGCAGGAGTGGCTTCGGGACAGGTCTCAATGTCCTTGAGTAGCCCAGCCAGAGCCCGGACTTGAACCTGATCGAACATCTCTGGAGAGACCTGAAAATAGCTGTGCAGCGACGCTCCCCTTCCAACCTGACAGAGCTTGAGAGGATCTGCAGTGAAAAATGGGAGAAACTCCCCAAATACAGCTGTGCCAAGCTTGTAGTGTCATAACCAAAGTACTGAGTAAAGGGTCTGAATACTTATGTAAATGTTATATCAGTTTTAAACATATGTATAAAAACCAGTTTTTGCTTTGTCATTATGGGTTATTGTGTGTAGATTGAGGGGAAACAAACAATGTAATCAATTTTAGAATAAGGCTGTAACGAAACAAAAATGTGAGAAAAAAAATCAAGGGGTCTGAATATTTCCCGAATGCACTGTATGTCCCTCTCCTGAGGCGTGAAGATTTATTTGTGTATTTCTGTTTAAAGATGTCCTATGATAACAGCGAACAAAAGCCACTTTTTTGTATTTTTGTATGTTTTAAACAGGAGACAAAATGGAATGCACATCTGAAGATGATTTAGCTATAATGATGATGAGAATGTTTACCCGTGTCTGAAGAATAAACATCTTCAAATTTAAACAATCAAAACTCACAAGAAAAGCTTGCATCCATTTTTATAATTGAACAAACATGTTTAATCTGAGGATTCGGCATCATTTGGCGTGAACCCAACAGAGCGATTAGTAAACTCCCCAGGGGATAGCTTGTTCTGATGGTGACACCTGCTAGATACTGGATGTGTTTACAGTGCCTTGCAAAAGTATTCATCCCCTTGGCGCTTATTTTGTTGCATTACAACCTGTAATTTAAATGGATTTTTATCTGGATTTCATGTAATGGACATACACAAAATAGTCCAAATTGGTGACGTGAAATGAAACAAATTACTTGAAAATAAGATCTGGGTCAACCAATTACCTTCAGAAGTCACATAATTAGTTAGATTGCACACAGATGGACTTTATTTAAGTGATGATCTCAGTATATATACACCTGTTCTGAAAAACCCCAGAGTCTGCAACACCACTAAGCAAGGGGCACCACCAAGCAAGCGGCACTATGAAGACCAAGGAGCTCTCCAAACAGGTCAGGGACAAAGTTGTGGAGAAGTACAGATCAGGGTTGGGTTATAAAAAAAATATCAGAAACTTTGAACGTCCCACAGAGCACCATTTAAATCCATTGTTAAAAAATGGAAAGAATATGGCACCATAACAGACCTGCCAAGAGAGGGCCGCCCACCAAACCTCATGGACCAGGCAAGGAGGTCATTAATCAGAGAGGCAGCAAAGAGACCAATGATGACCTTGAAGGAGCTGCAAAGCTCCACAGCAGAGATTGGAGTATCTGACCATAGGATCACTTTAAGCCAAACACTCCAAAGAGCTGGGCTTTATGGAAGTGGCCAGCAAAAAAAAACATTGCTTAATGAAAAAAACATGCAAACACGTTTGGTGTTCGCCAAAACATATGGAAGAAGGTACTCGGGTCAGATGAGAATAAAATTTAACTTTTTGGCCATCAAGGAAAACGCTATCTCTGGCGCAAACCCAACACCTCTCATCACCCCGAGAACAACAACCCACAGTGAAGCATGGTGGTGGCAGCATCATGCTGTAGGGATGTTTTTCATTGGCAGGGACTGGGACACTGGTCAGAATTGAAAGAATGATGGATGGCGCTAAATACAGGGAAATTCTTGAGGGAAACCTGTTTCAGTCTTCCAGAGATTTGAGACTGGGACGGAGATTCACCTTCCAGCAGGAAAAATGGCCCTAAGCATACTGCTAAAAGCAACACTTGAGTGGTTTAAGGGGAAACATTTAAATGTCTTGGAAAGGCCTAGTTGAAGCCCAGCCCTCAATCCAATTGAGAATCTGTGGTATGACTTAAAGAATACTGTACACCAGCAGAACCCTTCCAACTTGAAGGAGCTGGAGCAGTTTTGCCTTGAAGGATGGGCAAAAATCCCAGTGGCTAGATGTGCCAAGCTTATAGAGACATACCCTAAGAGACTTGCAGCTGTAATTGCAGCTGTTATTTGTGTTATTTCTTGTTTGTTTCACAATAAACAATATTTTGCATCTTCAAAGTGGTGGGCATGTTGTGTAAATCAAATGATACAAACCCCCCCCAAAAAAATTCAATTTTAATTCCAGGTTGTAAGGCAACAAAATAGGCAAAATGCCAAGGGGGGTGAATACTTTCGTAAGCCACTGTATATCTCTCTCTCTCTCTTGCTAGCCATGTGTTCCTCTCTTTCTCACCAGCTAGCTGTGTCTCTCTCAAACACACACCTGTGTTCCTTCTTCTCTCTCTTTCTCTCCTGCTAGCTGTTTTTTTATCTGTCTCTGTCTCTCGCTCTGATAAACTGAGTGTGTATGTGTTCCCTTCAGAGGGAATGAGTAGAGAGAAACAGAGAGAGGGGTAGAGGGAAAGAGAGAGAACGGACACACAGAACTTTAAACTGGAAAACAGCATAGCTTTACATAAAGCTCCCATAGAGCCATGTACTGAATGAGGTGGAACGTCCTTGATTGGCGTCACAAGGGTATAAAGAGATACGCACGCATACACACACAGCGATTGATTCAATCCATATTGTGGAAGTTCAGGGCAATAGCGCAATTGAAAATGTATTTTCGTTTACTGTGAATGCAGGTCTCAGCAAATCCAGGAACATTGCTGAACTTCCGCGATACGGATTGAATCGAGCCCATGGTCTAGTCTATTGGAAGGTGAAGTCATGATGGAGACATTATCTTGGGGGAAACTAACAAGACCTCACCTGGTTCTTAACAGTTCATCTGCACTTGGTCAGTAGACTGTTCCTTTTAAAAATCGACACAAAGAAAGACACAGAGACACGTTTTTTATTTTTTATTTCACTCGCTAAAAATAGCTTTATAATAATTATAATAGTATTAATAATAGTATTAGCCATTAGAAAATGTTTACAAGGTGGACCGTGTTACATTCTGTGTTGGGTAAACCACTTCACAGTGTGCCATCTCTCTGTGATCAGCGCTAGGCTAGCTAGACGTGTTGCTCTACACATCTATCTCTTAATATACAGTGTGTTTTATATATATATATATATATATATAAATAAATTAAAACATTTTTTTTTTTAAACACAATCAAACAAAAACATGATTTTATAGTTATACTTTCACTGTGCAACACCCTTGCCCCATTGGTTGGTTTGCACATATTTGTCTCCACCCCTATCTTGTTGTCTCATCCAATTGGGGAGGGTGTTTTCATGAATCTGTGTACCCATTGGTGCGATGAACGAACGGGCGTGTTATTTTTTCCCCGTGGGGGACGTCACTATTGCTATTTGCTCCAGTCAGTCAGTCAGTACACAGATCAAAAGCACGATCATGATCATTCATTTGAAATGAAAAACAAAAAAGAGAGATGTTCACCTCATCAGTGTCTAATATTGTACCATGGCACTGTATAAAACAATCGTCTGTATAAAAAAAAAAAAAAAAAAAAAAAAATGACACGGTAAAAACAGAAATTAAATGAGCCACGGAAAGAAAAGGAACCATGGTGTCCGTCTGTGAGAGAATGACCACCAGAGAAAGAAGTGAGAAAGAAAGATGGAGAGAGGAGGAGAAAAAAAAAAGGGACATTTTCTGCTACATTACAGAGTATAATACGTATGAAATGTCTGCATTAGATTAAGTACAGTAGTTTGTTTAGGTCTCCTCGGAGAGAGGCGACAGAAGGAAAAGAGAAACCCAAGAGTTCTGAGTGGAATGTCATAATATATTGTAGCGAATTTCTGGGTAACCCCAAATGGGACTCGACCTTGGGTCTGGCGACTGTCGAGTCAACACCTTCATTATTACGCTGAGTTCTCAACCCCTTGATGAGGTTGCTAGGTGTTTGGTTATTAAAGTCGCTACAATATCCATGGAAGAACTATGTTGGTCTTCAAGAGCCCTCTGTCTTTATCCATTTGTTTTTGTCACTATCCATCCTTCTGTTTGTTCATTGGTCTATCCGTTTGTCCTTCCGTCCATTTTTTGTAATTTCTCAAGCAACTACCAGAGGAGACCAGATGGAGAATGAGGGAATCACTCACTTTTTGTTCCAAAATATGTCCTTTCATCTTTGTTCAAATCTGCTGCTTGGCTACGGTAGCAGCAATAAGAGATTCTTCTAGATTGACAGATTTATCTTGACTTCACTTTACAAACTCGCCCTTGACTACAGAATAGTGTTAACCCCCCACAGATATAATCCAAGTAACAAACACTATTGATTATAATGACAGTGATAATAATGACAGTGATAGTAATAATCCATAGTAATGTTAAAGTAATCATAATAATAATTATGATAATGATAATAATAATAATTATGATAATAATAATAATGAATAATAATGATAATAATAATTATGATAATAATAATAATAATAATGAATAATAATAATAATTATGATCATTATGATAATGATAATTATGATAATAATAATAATTATGATACTAATTATGATAATAATAATAATTATGATACTAATTATGATAATAATTATGATAATAATAATGATAATTATAATAACAACAATAATAATAAATATTATGATAATAATGATTATGATAATAATAATAATTATGATAATAATAATAATAATGATTATGATAATAATAATAATTATGATAATAATAATAATAATAATAATAAAGATACTAACAATAATAATAATAATAATAATGATAATAAATATTATGATAATAATAATAATGATTATGATAATAATAATAATAATAATAATAACGATTATGATAATAATAATTATGATTATATTAATTATCATAACAATAATTATGATTATGATAATAATCATAATTATTATAATAATAAAAGTCATTATAATAACAATACATGTAAGATTAATGAGAGTAATTGGAGAGATATTTACATGTAGTTAACGCGGTAGTGGTAGGCAGGGTATTAACATGGTACGGACGGCCAGGGTATTAACGTGGTAGGGGTAGGCAGGGTGTTGACGTGGTAGGCAGGGTGTTAACGTGGTATGGATAGGCAGGGTATTAACGTGGTAGTGGTATGCAGGGTATTAACGTGGTATGGATAGCCAGGGTATTAACGTAGTAGGGATAGGCAGGGTATTAGCGTGGTAGGGGTAGGCAGGGTGTTAGCGGTGTAGGGGTAGGCAGGGTATTAACGTGGTAGCCAGGGTATTAACGTGGTAGGGGTAGGCAGGGTGTTAACGTGGTAGGGATAGGCAGGGTATTAACGTGGTAGGGGTAGGCAGGGTATTAGCGGTGTAGGGGTAGGCAGGGTATTAACGTGGTAGCCAGGGTATTAACGTGGTAGGGGTAGGCAGGGTGTTGACGTGGTAGGCAGGGTATTAACATGGTAGGGATAGGCAGGGTATTAAGGTGGTAGTGGTATGCAGGGTATTAACGTGGTACGGATAGCCAGGGTATTAATGTGGTAGGGGTAGGCAGGGTGTTAACGTGGTAGGGGTAGGCAGGGTGTTAACGTGGTAGGGGTAGGCAGGGTGTTAACGTGGTAGGGATAGGCAGGGTATTAGCGTGGTAGGGGTAGGCAGGGTGTTAATGTGGTAGGGGTAGGCAGGGTGTTAATGTGGTAGGGGTAGGCAGGGTGTTAACGTGGTAGGGGTAGGCAGGGTGTTAACGTGGTAGGCAGGGTGTTAACGTGGTAGGGATAGGCAGGGTATTAGCGTGGTAGGGGTAGGCAGGGTGTTAATGTGGTAGGGGTAGGCAGGGTGTTAACGTGGTAGGGGTAGGCAGGGTGTTAACGTGGTAGGCAGGGTATTAACGTGGTAGGGGTAGGCAGGGTATTAACGTAGTAGGGGTAGGCAGGGTGTTAACGTGGTAGGCAGGGTATTAACGTGGTAGGGGTAGGCAGGGTATTAACGTTGTAGGGGTAGGCAGGGTAATAACGTGGTAGGGTTAGGCAGGGTATTAACGTGGTAGGCAGGGTATTAACGTAGTAGGGGTAGGCAGGGTGTTAACATGGTTGGCAGGGTGTTAATGTGGTAGGGGCAGGCAGAGTATTAACGTGGTATGGTAGGCCGGGTATTAACGTGGTAGGCAGTGTATCAACGTGGTAGGGGTAGGCAGAGTATTAACTTCTTAGGGAGCGGCAGCAGAGGTGATGGTTTTGGAGAGTCTGGCGTGCCCAAAGTAAAATGCCTGCCACTCAGGCCCAGAAAATAGGATATGCACATAATTAGTATTATTGGATAGGAAACACTCTGACGTTTCTAAAAGTGTTAACATAATGTCTGTGAGTATAACGGAACTCATTCAGCAGGCAAAAACCAGAGAAAAGATCATCCGGGAAATCAGTTTCTGCTGACCTTTGGCTCTGTTAGACACACTCCCTATTGAATCCATTTGTAACCAGGACTGAGACTGCAGTACCTATGGCATCCACTAGATGTCAGCAGTCTATATACAAAGACTCAGAGAGATTGGAGTAAACACAACGAATAGGTACAGGAAATGGCATGGGGACCTGAAATGTCACCAAGTTTTCTCGGGCGCGAGTCTGGCTGGAGCGCCCCACTATATTTAACTTATATAAGGTATAGGTGACCATCCGAGTGAAATATTATCGCTAATATTCATAAAAGGATAGCTAAGGATGCATTTTAACTGGTATTTGATTTGTTTAGGAAAAGTTTCTAGGTATATTTGAACGCGTTCTCTTTACGTTTCAATGGGCGATTCGACGTTGCATTTTCTGAACATAACGCACCAACCAAACAGAGATTTATGGATATAATAAATTACTTTTTCTAACAAAAGAACCATTGGATGTCTTCGTTGGACACTTGGGAAGCCCTCAGCAGAAGTTCTTCAAAAGGTAAGGGATTTCTGAGTCTAACAAAACTGATATAGCAGGCGAAAACCCAAGGAATTTCTGTCCAGAATTTTTTTGCTGTGACATTTCCTCTGTTTGAAAGTCTTCCTATTGAATTACATAGGATCCAGCTCCTAGACTGCAGTACCTATGGCTTCCACTAGATGTCAACAGTCTTTATACAGTGTTTGGAGGCTTTAGCACTAAGCAGAACAGATAGGAAGAGGAAATAGGCATGGTATAAGAATACATTAAAAATGATGTTTGATTTGTTTGGAGAAAGTTCATAGGTATAATTTGAACGTGTTCTCTTCACAATTCAATGGGCGACTCGACGGTGGATTTTCTGATCATAACGCGCCAACCAAACTGAGATTTATGGATATAATAAATGACTTTTTCTAACAAAGAACCATTGGATGTCTTCGTTGGACACTTGGGAAGCCCTCAGCAGAAGTTCTTCGAAAGGTAAGTGATTTATTTTAGCTCTTATATGGGTTTTGTGTGACCCGCGCTGGATATGAATTCATGCTAATGCATAAATATTGGAGGTGCTATCCTGAAACAATCAAATGTTGTGCTTTCGCCGTAAAGCCTTTTTGTAATCTGACATCCCTGTGATATTGCCAAGAAGCAGAGCTTTTGATGACTATGCAACACTTGTATATTGATGAATGTTTAATAATTCAACTTTGGGATTTTGAATTTAGCGCCTTGCATTTCACCGGGTAGTGTCGGGAGCGGCTCTTCTCCCTAATTAACATGGTAGGCAGGGTGTTAACGTGGTAGAGATAGGCAGGGTATTAACGTGATAGGCAGGGTGTTAACGTGGTAGAGATAGGCAGGGTATTAACGTGGTAGGCAGGGTGTTAACGTGGTAGAGATAGGCAGGGTATTAACCTCTTAGCGCGCCGATCCCTTTAGCGGGATCGTTTTCAGAGCAAACATAACGCGCCAAATTCAAAATACATATTCGTAATACATATTCGTAATATTTAACTTCGATATACAAGTGTTGCATAGTGTTGCATAGCCATCAAAAGCTCTGCTTCTTGGCAATATCACTGCGTTGTCAGATTTTAAAAGGCTTTACGGCGAAAGCACTACATTTGATTGTTTGAGGCTAGTACCTCACATATTTTCCACATTAGCATAAATTCATATCCAGCTCGGTTCTCAAAATATCCATATCACAGCTAATATAAATCGCTTACCTTTCAAATAACTTCTTCTGAGGTCTTCCCAAGTGTCCAAACAAGATAATCCATGGTTCTTTTGTTAGAAAAAGTAAATAATTATATCCATAAATATCCGTTGTTTTTTGGCACGCGTTACGTTCAGCTACTCCACCAAGCATTGTCAGTCTACTCGCCCGTTTTACAGTGAAGGGATCGCGTTCAAATTATACCTCTCATCTTTTCACAAACAAATCAAATATCATTAATAATGCATCCTTATGTATTCTTTTATGAATAATAGCGATCATATTTTACAAGAACGGTAAGTGAAACGTTAAAGACGAAAAGAAAGTTGGTCGCGCTGGGCGTATTCGTTCTCGTGAACGTGCACGTCTGTTTACCTATTTTCCCTACCGTAGTAATTCTCTCTCTCTAAGGATCTGGTCAGAGCTTTTTCCTCCATACCCTTTCCAGAGACTGTTGACATCTAGTGGAAGCCATAAAGTACTGCAACCTCGGTCCTATTCCCCATAGAAAAATATTACATGGGCTTCAAAATGAGAGGAGAGCCAAAGAAAAATAAATTCCGGACAGAAATTTCTCTGGTTTTTGCCTGCTAAATCTGTTCTGGAATAGCCACAGACTATATCTTAATGGTTTTATAAACTTCAGAGTGTTTCCTATCCAATAGTACTAAATATGTAAATATCCTAGTTTCTGGCCATGAGTGGTAGGCATTTAACTTTGGGCACGTCAGACAGGCGAAAATTCGGAAAATGGGACCCTAGCTGGAAGAGGTTAACGTGGTAGGCAGGGTATTAATGTGGTAGGGGTGGGGAGGGTATTAACGTGGTAGGGATTCAATTCAAATCAAATCAAATGTTATTTGTCACATACACATGGTTAGCAGATGTTAATGCGAGTGTAGCGAAATGCTTGTGCTTCTAGTTCCGACCATGCAGTAGTATCTAACAAGTAATCAAACAAATTCACAACAACTACCTTATACGCACAAGAGTAAAGGAATGAATACGAGTATGTACATATAAATATATGGATGAGCGATGGCTGACCGGCATAGGCAAGATTCAGTAGATGGAAACAATCAAATGGTATTAACGTGGTAGTGGTAGGCAAGGTGTTAACGTGGTAGGCAGGGTATTAACGCGGTAGACAGGGTATTAATGTGGTAGGCAGGGTGTTAACGTGGTAGGGTAAGGCAAGGTATTATGGCGGTAGGCAGGGTATTCACGTGGTAGGCAGGGTATTAACGTGGTAGGGGTAGGCAGGGTATTAACGCAGTAGGCAGGGTAATAACGTGGTAGGGGTAGGCAGGGTATTAACGCGGTAGGCATGGTATTAACGTGGTAGGGGTAGGCAGGGTATTAACGCGGTATGCAGGGTATTAACGCGGTAGGGGTAGACAGGGTATTTGTAGTTACATTGTAATTGCTCAGCAATCTCTGACCTCATGATGTCATGATGGTTTCGAGGTTTGTCATTGAGCCTCGAGTTTGTCATTGAGCCTGCTACACACACACACACACACACACACACACACACACACACACACACACACACACACACACACACACACACACACACACACACACACACACACACACACACACACACACACACACACACACACACACACACACTCACTCTTCAGTGCTACCGGGACACAATGCCCTCCTCCCAAAGGCGGCTGTGCCATGTACCTGTACTCTGAGACCGGGTAGACCCGGTAGAGGGTTCAATCCAGTTCAACAGGTGAGAACAGCTAGGTCACATCTTACTGTGGAGAGTGGAACGTGTTCTTGTCACTCCTTGTTGAAAACGTTCTTGTTTTTGATTCCAAGGGAGGCTTCACCATTGTATTTCCAGGTCAGGGTTCAAGGTACTGCTAGAAATTGAGGTACTGGTAGCTTGATCGTTCGTCTGAATGATGTTAGCACATTTGTAGGGGGTGAAACTGGCCACTTGTTTGTCCTTGTGCTGTGTCCAGAGTTGGCTATTGACACAGTGTGAACCTGGAGGCAAGACCCAGGCCCATTGTTAAAGAGTGAGTCTCCGTCTGGTTGAACCCAGGCCCATTGTTAAAGAGTGAGTTTCAGTCTGGTTGAACCCAGGCCCATTGTTAAAGAGTGAGTCTCCGTCTGGTTGAACCCAGGCCCATTGTTAAACAGTGAGTCTCCGTCTGGTTGAACCCAGGCCCATTGTTAAAGAGTGAGTCTCCGTCTGGTTGAACCCAGGCCCATTGTTAAAGAGTGAGTCTCCATCTGGTTGAACCCAGGCCCATTGTTAAAGAGTGAGTCTCCGTCTGGTTGAACCCAGGGCCATTGTTAAAGAGTGAGTCTCCGTCTGGTTGAACCCAGGGCCATTGTTAAAGAGTGAGTCTTCGTCTGGTTGAACCCAGGAAGGTCCAGCAAAACAAACGTACAGTAGAGGAGTTGACAGTCTATCACACAGACAGCAGAGGAGTTGACAGTCTTATCACACAGAGTAGAGGAGTTGACAGTCTATCACACAGAGAGTAGAGGAGTTGACAGTCTATCACACACAGAGAGTAGAGGAGTTGACAGTCTATCACACACAGAGAGTAGAGGAGTTGACAGTCTATCACACACAGAGAGTAGAGGAGTTGACAGTCTTATCACACAGAGAGTAGAGGAGTTGACAGTCTATCGCACACAGAGAGTAGAGGAGTTGACATAGTCTGTGGCAGTTGTACCCGTCAGCAGAAAAGATGTTTAAACAGACCTGTTAAAAGGCAAGGAGGCCAGGTTATACTACGATTCATTTGGGCTTTGTTATTTCCTTTGAAAGAATAACCAGAGGGATGAAAGTAAGGTGTCAAAATATGACGAGGCTGTTCCGAGGCTGAATTGAAACGTCCCTCCGTGTGTAGTGCCCGAGCATAAAGTTGATAATCCTTAGGAAAAATCATCTTCAGGTTTGGAGAATCGTTGACAGTGGCAAGAGAAGCAGCGATCTCTCTTTGTCTCTGTGCTTTGTTTGTCTTGAGAGGTTTCAACACCCAACTCAAACATCTTAGGATGCAGGGGACGTTTGGAACTCAGGTGGAATTCAATCCGCTTTTGGGGTTACAGGCATTGCAGCTTTTTAAAAAGGACATTTCCTATTGAGCCAACATTTGCCGCATTTACTGTGAATGGGATCTCTGCAAACGCAGGAACATTATGCGTTAAAAGCCGCAATGCCTATAATCCGTGATGGGATTTGAAACCTGGCCTAAACCATCTGTGGTAGGCTATTCAGTGGAGAAATAAAAGTATTCAATTTAATGATATTTGAAGTGTCTCCAAAATGGGAAAAGGCCCTGAGATATATATCAGTCTGGTTTGTGGTTAAACTAACGGGAAAAAGAGAGAGAGAGATCTGGACATCCTAAAAAGCATGCAAAACTACAACGATATCCAAAGGAAAAATAGACCTCTGCCTAACTCAACTAAACCACATACTGTTCTATAATATTTCTCTCCAGAATTTTTACATATTTGTGTATAAACCTTTAGTATGTTACAAGAAAACCCCCACATCTAGCTGGTTAGGCACATGGAGTTGGGAAGAGACAGAGAGAGACAGAGAGAGAGACAGAGAGAGAGAGAGATGGAGAGAGACAGAGAGAGAGACAGAGAGAGAGAGAGAGAGACAGAGAGAGACAGAGAGAGAGACAGAGAGAGAGAGAGACAGAGAGAGAGAGAGACGGAGAGATAGAGACAGAGAGAGAAAGAGAGGGGTCGACTATTGATATAAAGAACATATT
This sequence comes from Brachymystax lenok tsinlingensis, assembly GCA_030435695.1. Taxonomy (NCBI): domain Eukaryota; kingdom Metazoa; phylum Chordata; class Actinopteri; order Salmoniformes; family Salmonidae; genus Brachymystax; species Brachymystax lenok. The sequence goes on from CM059806.1 coordinate 37,565,687, forward strand.
TGTCAAATAGCAGATGCCAGTTATACCCTGTGAATTGGACCATACCACTCCTACATGTTAATTCATCACATTTGAAAAAACGACTTCTGGATATGCCACATAGCCGTAATATTACACAATGCTGTAGTTTATAATAATGTATTCCACATCTTCCTATGTGTATTTTCTTTACATCTCTACCAACATAGACAATGTAGGTAAATAACATACTAAAATATACATCTCACATTAAATATTACATTTTCAGCTCATTATATTTTCTGATTACATAACAAGAAAAGCCAGTTCGTGCTGACAGAATCACCTCACAATTGGGCCTCAAGTATATCGCTCAAAAACACGTCACCACACACACACCACTGCAAACGCAGCCCTTGTTCATCGCAAAATGTTGTTTTTTATTCAGTATTTATTCAGAGCCCCTTGAATATTTTCTAGGGCAAAAAATAAAAACAACTCATCGATAATTCCTTTGTTTCTGGAGACAGATAGACCATGTGACCCACAGAGCATACACCCAGCCTACTGTATTGTACTGTGCCTTCTCTCTGTTTTCCGTCCCTCATTCCAACCCCCTTTTAGAGGGGAAAAGAGAAGGAACATTGAATTAGGTTTTAAAAGAGTCTGGAGAGGAAGGTTTTAGATAAATTAGAGTGGATTTCACTGTATAGGCAACACATGACAAGGCTTCTGAGAGACAGGGAGAGAGGAAGAGAGAGAGAGAGAGAGAGAGAGAGAGAGAGAGAGAGAGAGAGAGAGAGAGAGAGAGAGAGAGAGAGAGAGAGAGAGAGAGAGAGAGAGAGAGAGAGAGAGAGAGAGAGAGAGAGAGAGAGAGAGAGAGAGAGAGAGAGAGAGAGAGAGAGAGAGAGAGAGAGAGAGAGAGAGAGAGAGAGAGAGAGAGAGAGAGAGAGAGAGAGAGAGAGAGAGCGAGCGAGCGAGAGAGAGAGAGAGATCCCTCTCTCAGCCGGAGGGGTGTGTCTTCGGCACCCCTGAAGAGAACCTTGGTTACACAGAGGGAGGAGGCTGACAGGCAGAGAGATCATCTGGGGGCCCCTTGGCAGCTCTTGGATTCACAGGCCATTTTGTTTGGTGATCCAATCTTGAAAAAGCATTTTTGTTGGAAATTGAATAAATATATCTAAAAGTACATAGACTTTTTTGCTACATAGTCTCAGTTTTTTACGAGGCCGATAATCCCAGTCCCACACACACCTCTCCTCTGACAAAGCGATTCTGTGATTCTCACTTTGGCCACCAGGGAGTGCCATTGTCTCACAGTGAAAAAAAGGGTCCCCTGTTGTGAAATATCAATACGCTGCAAAAGTCTACAACTCAACTCAAACCCCAGAAAAGAAATCATCCCACCCACCCCACTGCCAAACCCTTTACACTTCGGGAAGGAATATCTAGTTTTTTTGTTGTTGTTTGTGATGTTCTCCGGCTGTCAAGTACGCCGTGCTAACACTAGAAAACAGCATCGTCCGAAAACTATGTACAAAAAAAAAAACACACACACTCTCCTTCAAACAGTTTAGTACACTGCTACCCAGACAGCTGGTAGACTGATGGATGCTCGGGCCAAGAGGAAGGAGTTGGGAGAGAATAAATCCTTAGGCAAATGAGTGTTGACTTCGTCTTTGTGTAAGAGGCATGTAGGTTGAATGTCATCCATAGTTGAAGGTTGAGAGCGTGTGTATTTCACAGTCTTCAGAGGACGTAGGCCAACTAGCCATTGGCGTCGAACGGTAGCTAGTTGATATTGAGAATAGCTTAGAGCCGGGGGTGACGTTGAGCATTTAGAGGGAGAATCTGCTCCATGCCCACAAGAGTGGTTGAGATTTGTGCCGGTGGAAGCCCTTGATTCCTGTGAAGATGGAAGCTAGGCTAAGATAGGCTAAGAGGCTAAGAGGCTAAGAGGCTAAGATGAGCTAAGAGGCTAAGAGGCTATGAGGCTTATATGAGCTAAGAGGCTAAGATGAGCTAAGCGGCTAAGAGGCTAAGATGAGCTAAGAGGCTAAGAGGCTATGAGGCTAAGAGGCTAAGATAGGCTAAGAGGCTAAGAGGCTATGAGGCTAAGATGAGCTAAGAGGCTAAGATGAGCTAAGAGGCTATGAGGCTAAGATGAGCTAAGAGGCTAAGATGAGCTAAGAGGCTAAGAGGCTAAGATGAGCTAAGAGGCTAAGATGAGCTAAGAGGCTATGAGGCTAAGATGCTAAGATGAGCTAAGAGGCTAAGATGAGCTAAGAGGCTAAGATGAGCTAAGAGGCTATGAGGCTAAGATGCTAAGATGAGCTAAGGAGCGATGAGCTAAGAGGCTATGAGGCTAAGATGCTAAGAGGCTAAGATGAGCTAAGAGGCTAAGAGTCTAAGAGGCTAAGATGAGCTAAGAGGCTAAGAGGCTATTCCAGGCTTGGCTAGGCTACGCTATAGGTGGACAGGCATGCACAACCGTGACTATTGCATGACTACACCTTCCAGTGACTGTCACTGTACTCTATTCTCTATATCAGCTCTATACTCTCTATCAGCTCTATACTCTATATCAGCTCTTTACTCTATATCAGCTCTATACTCTATATCAGCTCTATACTCTATATCAGCTCTATACTCTATATCAGCTCTATACTCTATATCAGCTCTTTACTCTATATCAGCTCTATACTCTATATCAGCTCTATATCAGCTCTATACTCTATATCAGCTCTATACTCTATATCAGCTCTATACTCTATATCAGCTCTATATCAGCTCTATACTCTATATCAGCTCTATACTCTATATCAGCTTTATACTCTATATCAGCTTTATACTCTATATCAGCTCTATACTCTACATCAGCTTTTTACTCTATATCAGCTCTATACTCTCTATCAGCTCTATACTCTATATCAGCTCTATACTCTATATCAGCTCTATATCTCTCTATCAGCTCTATACTCTATATCAGCTTTTTACTCTATATCAGCTCTATACTCTATATCAGCTCTATACTCTATATCAGCTCTATATCAGCTCTATACTCTATATCAGCTCTATACTCTATATAAGCTCTATACTCTACATCAGCTTTTTACTCTATATCAGCTCTATACTCTCTATCAGCTCTATATCAGCTCTATACTCTATATCAGCTCTATACTCTACATCAGCTTTTTACTCTATATCAGCTCTATACTCTATATCAGCTCTATATCAGCTCTATACTCTATATCAGCTCTATACTCTATATCAGCTCTATACTCTACATCAGCTTTTTACTCTATATCAGCTCTATACTCTATATCAGCTCTATACTCTATATCAGCTCTATACTCTATATCAGCTCTATACTCTACATCAGCTTTTTACTCTATATCAGCTCTATACTCTCTATCAGCTCTATACTCTATATCAGCTCTATATCAGCTCTATACTCTATATCAGCTCTATACTCTATATCAGCTCTATACTCTACATCAGCTTTTTACTCTATATCAGCTCTATACTCTCTATCAGCTCTATACTCTATATCAGCTCTATATCAGCTCTATACTCTATATCAGCTCTATACTCTATATCAGCTCTATACTCTACATCAGCTTTTTACTCTATATCAGCTCTATACTCTCTATCAGCTCTATACTCTATATCAGCTCTATACCCTATATCAGCTCTATATCTCTCTATCATTTCTATACTCTATATCAGCTCTATACTCTCTATCAGCTATATTCTCTATATCAGCTCTATACTCTATATCAGCTCTATACTCTCTATCAGCTATATTCTCTATATCAGCTCTATACTCTATATCAGCTCTATACTCTATATCAGCTCTATATCAGCTCTATATATCATCTCTATTGTCTATATCAGCTCTATATCAGCTCTATACTCTATATCAGCTATATTCTCTATATCAGCTCTATACTCTATATCAGCTCTATACTCTCTATCAGCTATATTCTCTATATCAGCTCTATACTCTATATCAGCTCTATACTCTCTATCAGCTCTATATCAGCTCTATACTCTATATCAGCTCTACACTCTATATCAGCTCTATACTCTCTATCAGCTCTATACTCTATATCAGCTCTACACTCTATATCAGCTCTATACTCTCTATCAGCTCTATATCAGCTCTATACTCTCTATCAGCTCTATACTCTCTATCAGCTCTATACTCTATATCAGCTCTACACTCTATATCAGCTCTATACACTATATCAGCTCTATACTCTCTATCAGCTCTATACTCTATATCAGCTCTACACTCTATATCAGCTCTATACTCTCTATCAGCTCTATATCAGCTCTATACTCTCTATCAGCTCTACACTCTATATCAGCTCTATACTCTCTATCAGCTCTATATCAGCTCTATACTCTCTATCAGCTCTACACTCTATATCAGCTCTATATCAGCTCGATACTCTCTATCAGCTCTATACTCTCTATCAGCTCTATATCAGCTCGATACTCTATCAGCTCTATACTCTCTATCAGCTCTATACTCTCTATCAGCTCTATATCAGCTCGATACTCTATCAGCTCTATACTCTCTATCAGCTCTATACTCTCTATCAGCTCTATACTCTCTATCAGCTCTATACTCTCTATCAGCTCTACACTCTATATCAGCTCTATACTCTCTATCAGCTCTATATCAGCTCGATACTCTCTATCAGCTCTATACTCTCTATCAGCTCTATATGAGCTCGATACTCTATCAGCTCTATACTCTCTATCAGCTCTATACTCTCTATCAGCTCTATATCAGCTCGATACTCTATCAGCTCTATACTCTATATCAGCTCTATACTCTCTATACTCTCTATCAGCTCTATACTCTCTATCAGCTCTATATCAGCTCGATACTCTATCAGCTCTATACTCTCTATCAGCTCTATACTCTATATCAGCTCTATACTCTATATCAGCTCTATACTCTCTATCAGCTCTATACTCTCTATCAGCTCTATATCAGCTCTATATCTCTCTATCATTTCTATACTCTCTATCAGCTCTATACTCTCTATCAGCTCTATACTCTCTATCAGCTCTATACTCTCTATCAGCTCTATATCAGCTCTATACTCTCTATCAGCTCTATACTCTCTATCAGCTCTATACTCTCTATCAGCTCTATACTCTCTATCAGCTCTATATCAGCTCGATACTCTATCAGCTCTATACTCTCTATCAGCTCTATACTCTCTATCAGCTCTATATCTCTCTATCATTTCTATACTCTCTATCAGCTCTATACTCTCTATCAGCTCTATACTCTCTATCAGCTCTATACTCTCTATCAGCTCTATATCAGCTCTATACTCTCTATCAGCTCTATACTCTCTATCAGCTCTACACTCTATATCAGCTCTATACTCTCTATCAGCTCTATATCAGCTCGATACTCTATCAGCTCTATACTCTCTATCAGCTCTATACTCTCTATCAGCTCTATACTCTCTATCAGCTCTATACTCTATATCAGCTCTACACTCTATATCAGCTCTATACTCTATATCAGCTCTATACTCTCTATCAGCTCTATACTCTATATCAGCTCTACACTCTATATCAGCTCTATACTCTCTATCAGCTCTATATCAGCTCTATACTCTCTATCAGCTCTACACTCTATATCAGCTCTATACTCTCTATCAGCTCTATATCAGCTCTATACTCTCTATCAGCTCTACACTCTATATCAGCTCTATACTCTCTATCAGCTCTATATCAGCTCGATACTCTCTATCAGCTCTATACTCTCTATCAGCTCTATATCAGCTCGATACTCTATCAGCTCTATACTCTCTATCAGCTCTATACTCTCTATCAGCTCTATATCAGCTCATACTCTATCAGCTCTATACTCTCTATCAGCTCTATACTCTCTATCAGCTCTATACTCTCTATCAGCTCTATACTCTCTATCAGCTCTACACTCTATATCAGCTCTATATACTCTATCAGCTCTATATCAGCTCGATACTCTCTATCAGCTCTATACTCTCTATCAGCTCTATATCAGCTCGATACTCTATCAGCTCTATACTCTCTATCAGCTCTATACTCTCTATCAGCTCTATATCAGCTCGATACTCTATCAGCTCTATACTCTCTATCAGCTCTATACTCTATATCAGCTCTATACTCTCTATCAGCTCTATACTCTCTATCAGCTCTATACTCTCTATCAGCTCTATATCAGCTCGATACTCTATCAGCTCTATACTCTCTATCAGCTCTATACTCTATATCAGCTCTATACTCTCTATCAGCTCTATACTCTCTATCAGCTCTATACTCTCTATCAGCTCTATATCAGCTCTATATCTCTCTATCATTTCTATACTCTCTATCAGCTCTATACTCTCTATCAGCTCTATACTCTCTATCAGCTCTATACTCTCTATCAGCTCTATATCAGCTCTATACTCTCTATCAGCTCTATACTCTCTATCAGCTCTATACTCTCTATCAGCTCTATACTCTCTATCAGCTCTATATCAGCTCGATACTCTATCAGCTCTATACTCTCTATCAGCTCTATATCAGCTCGATACTCTCTATCAGCTCTATATCAGCTCTATATCTCTCTATCAGCTCTATATCTCTCTATCAGCTCTATACTCTCTATCAGCTCTATACTCTCTATCAGCTCTACACTCTATATCAGCTCTATATCTCTCTATCAGCTCTATACTCTCTATCAGCTCTATACTCTCTATCAGCTCTATACTCTCTATCAGCTCTACACTCTATATCAGCTCTATATCTCTCTATCAGCTCTACACTCTATATCAGCTCTATATCTCTCTATCAGCTCTATACTCTCTATCAGCTCTATACTCTCTATCAGCTATATACTCTCTATCAGCTCTACACTCTATATCAGCTCTATATCTCTCTATCAGCTCTATACTCTCTATCAGCTCTATACTCTCTATCAGCTCTATATCTCTCTATCAGCTCTATATCTCTCTATCAGCTCTATACTCTATATCAGCTCTATATCTCTCTATCAGCTCTATACTCTCTATCAGCTCTATACTCTCTATCAGCTCTATATCTCTATATCAGCTCTATACTCTCTATCAGCTCTATACTCTCTATCAGCTCTATATCTCTATATCAGCTCTATACTCTCTATCAGCTCTATATCTCTATATCAGCTCTATATCTCTGTGCGATTAAGATGAGAAACAAATGTGAGTGGAGCCAACTGTGATCCTGTAGCAACCATTCTCGCTCCAGATTGTTCTGTTTGTTTATTGGGGATTCAAAAGTTCCAGGGCACAAATGGCCACCACTTGCTCACCCCTTCTGTCTTGCCTTGTCCTGGAATGGCATGATGATGGGACCCCAGCATCCCCAGCAGTGAAGGCTTGACAAAGTCAGTATGGCCTATATCGTAATTGAGGGGGTTCAGTGGATGGAAGTTGGGAGAGGGTTTGGTTGCTCTAGGATCCTCAGAAAAGAGGTTGTATCTCCACATTTAGACGGTTCCAGTGTTCAGAGCCGGGTCTGAGCCTCTGGGATGTGGATCTGAATGGTTGTGGTTGTTCTTGGGTGGGATAGCTAGCTATATCTCTATATTTAGGCTGTCCCAGGCGTCGGGTCTGAGTCGGTTCTGTTCACTGGGCTGAAGGGCTGCATCTCCATGTTCAGAGCCGGGTCTGAGCCTCTGGGATGTAGATCTCCATGCTGTCTGCGCTCTCCGTGGCTGAGTTCTGTCTGAAGGAAGCGGACCTCTTGGTCTGGAGCAGTCTCCTGCGTGCCTCAGTCCTCTGTCTGTCCCCCAGGTCTAAGGATTTCTCCCGGACAGGCACGGCCCGTCCCACACCCCCGCTACGGGGCATCACCAGCACCCCTCCTCCTATCCCTCGTTCCACTGAGGGGTCGCTGACGCTGTCGGCACGGAGGCTGCCGCTCACTCCCCCTGCTGGCTTCTTTGGTAGTGGGGGAGGAAGCTTCTTGTCGTCCTGAGGGGGATGAGGGGAGGGGGGATGAGGGGGATGAGGGGAAGGGGGGATGAGGGGTGGACATTATGGAAGGATGGAGCAGGGTCATGGGAGAATGAGGGACAGATGGATAATGTGGTGTAAAAACCATTGAACAATACAAAGGGAGAAAAGACAGAATATTCAGACCAAATAAAGACACCGGTATGGATCAGTATGTGGATAAACAGGAAGGTGGAAGAGCTTGTCAATAGTTCATAGTTGCTACTGGTAGTTTAGAACTTCCTGTCTCTCCTAAAACAATTTATCAGAAGTACTGCCATAAACATTTCATCAGAAGTACTGCCATAAACAATTTATCAGAAGTATTGCCATAAACAATACAATGCATTCGGTAAGTATTCATACCCCTTGACTTTTTCCACGTTTTGTTACGTTTTCCTCATCAATCTACACACAATACCCCATAATGACAAAACAAAAACAAGTTTTTTGAAATTTTTGCTAATTTGTTTAACCTCTAGGGGGCTAGGGGGCAGTATTCGGAAGTTTGGACAGTCTGACGTGGCAAAGTAAACTACCTGTTACTCAGGCCCAAAAGCTAGGATATGCATATAATTGGTAGTATTGGATATAAAACACTCTGAAGTTTCTAAAACTGTTCAAATAATGTCTGTGAGTATAACAGAACTGATATGGCAGGCAAAAACCAGAGGAAAATCCATTCGGAAAATGTTTTTTTTTTTTTTTTTATGTCAGTTTTTCCATTGACTTGCTATTGACTAAAGAGGGAATTAGCTCCCAGATTGCAGTTCCTATGGCTTCTACTAGATGTCAACAGTCTTTAGACATGGTTTCAGGCTTGGTTTTTGACAAGAGATAGAAGTTCTTCCAAGTGGCTGTTGAAACGGACACTACTGTTTGCGCGCTCGAATGGGTGCGCGCTCCTCGTTATTTTTCTTTCCTATTGAACAGACTATTTTCCGTCTGAAATATTATCGTTTATTTAGATAATTGACAACCTGAGGATTAATTAGATACATCGTTTGACTAGTTTGGACAAACTTTACCGGTACTTTTGGGATTTCTTTGTCTGCATGTTGAACGACTGGATTACAGAACTCCATGGCACCAACTAAACTGACTTTTTTGAGATATAAAGAAGGACTTTATCGAACAAAACAACCATTCTTTGTGTTCCTGGGATACCATGGGATTGTAAACAGAGGAAGATCTTCAAAGGTAAATTATTTATTTTATTCATATATTTGATTTTGTAATGCCTGTGCTGGTTTGAATAATATGTTGTTGTTGGGCGCTGTCCTCAGATAATCGAATGTTCTGCTTTCGCCAATTCTAAGCTTTTGAATGGTGTACAACACTTGTATTTTCATGAATGTTTAATATTACAATTTTTGTAATTTGAATTTGGCGCTCTGCATTTGACACTCTCTCAGAGACAGGATTGTGTCGAGGAGCAGATCTGGGGAAGGGTACCAAAAAATCCTGCAGTATTGAAGGTCCCCAAGAATACAGTGGCCTCCATCATTTTTTAAAGTTTGGAACCACCAAGACTCTTCCTAGACCCAGCCACCGGGCCAAACTGAGCAATCGGGGGAGAAGAAACCAGATGGTCACTCTGACAGAGCTCCAGATTTCCTCTGTGGAGATGGGAGAACCTTCCAGAAGGACAACCATCTCTGCAGCACTCCACCAATCAGGCCTTTACGGTAGAGTGGCCAGACGGAAGCCACTCTTTAGTAAAAGGCATATGACAGACCGCTTGGAGTTTGCCAAAAGGCACCTAAAGACTCTCAGACCATGAGAAACAAGATTCTCTGGTCTGATGAAACCAAGATTGAACTTTTTGGCCTGAATGCCAAGCATCATGTCTGGAGGAAACCTGGCAACATCCCTACGGTGAAGCATGGTGGTGGCAGCATCATGCTGTGGGGATGCTTTTCAGTGGCATGGAATGGGATTCTAGTCAGGAAAGAGGGAAGGATGAACGGAGCAAAGTACAGAGAGATCCTTGATAAAAACCTACTCCAGAGCGCTCAGGAGCTCAGACTGGGGAGAAGGTTTACCTTCCAACAGGACAACAACCCTAAGCACATAGCCAAGACAACGCTGGAGTGGCTTCGGGACTCTGAAGTCTCTAAATGTTCTTGAGTGGCCCAGCCAGATCCCTCTGGAGAGACCTGAAAATAGCTGTGCAGCGACGCTCCCCATCCAACCTGACAGAGCTTGATAAGATCTGCAGTGAAGAACGGGAGAAACTTCTGAAATACAGGTGTGCCAAGCTTGTACCGTCATACCCAAGAAGACTCGAGGCTGTAATCACTGCCAAAGGTGCTTCAACAAAGTACTGAGTAAAGGGTCTGAATACTTAAGTAAATGTGATATTTTAGTTATTATTTTTTCTTCG
>CM059806.1:37578566-37641066 GCA_030435695.1 Brachymystax lenok tsinlingensis
ACCAGTTATGCTAAATGCTAAGGCTTAGCTGGACATTAAACAACTCAACACAGAACCTGATCGAGGAAGTTTGTGAATGACTTATGCTCACCCAAAGAATAAAAGGGTTTAAGTCAAAGTAAGTCAAATTAGCTTAATGGAGCGGATACTTTTAAGTGAAGATTGTAACTTTCTATTGTTTAATAGGACGAAGTGGAGGGAACTCATTATGTACTGAAGACCCAATGGGGATGAAACGGACAGGAAGTAGATAAGTCCTTTAACTTCTTAGGGAGCGGCTGCAGAGGTGACGGTTTTGGAGAGTCTGGCGTGCCCAAAGTAAAATGCCTGCCACTCAGGCCCAGAAAATAGGATATGCACATAATTAGTACCATTGGATAAGAAACACTCTGAAGTTTCTAAAAGTGTTAACATAATGTCTGTGAGTATAACAGAACTGATATAGCAGGCAAAAACCCGAGGAATTTCTGTCCAGATTCTTTTTTTTTGTGACATTTGCTCAGTTTGATAGGCTTCCTATTGAAATACATGGAGTTTAGCTCCTAGATTGCAGTGCCTATGGCTTCCACTAGATGTCAACAGTCTCTGGACAGGCTTTAGCACTGAACAGAACCATACAGAAGAAGAATTACTGAAGTAGAAATGTCAACAAGATTTTCCCGGGCACGGGAACGTGAGCGCGCCCCACTTTATTTTCCTTTTATAACGTTTAGGTTATCATCCATGTTAAATATTATAGTAAATATACATAAAAGAATACCTAAGGATACATTAAAAATGATGTTTGATTTGTTTGGAGAAATATGATAGGTATATTTGAACGCTTTCTCTTCACTGTACAACGGGTGACTCGACAGTGGATTTTCTGAACATAACGCGCGCCAACCAAACAGAGATTTATGGATATAATAAATTACTTTTTCTAACAAAAGAACCATTGGATGTCTTCGTTGGACACTTGGGAAGCCCTCAGCAGAAGTTCTTCGAAAGGTAAGTGATTTATTTTAGCTCTTATATGGGTTTTGTGTGACCCGTGCTGGATATGAATTCATGCTAATGCATAAATATTGGAGGTGCTATCCTCAAACAATCAAATGTTGTGCTTTCGCCGTAAAGCCTTTTTGAAATATGACAACGCTGTGATATTGCCAAGAATCAGAGCTTTTGACTATGCAACACTTGTACATTGATGAATGTTTAATAATTCAACTTTTGGATTTTGAATTTGGCGCCTTACATTTCACCGGGTAGTGTCGCTAGCGCGCCGCTTCTCCCTGTAACTAACTAACTAACTAACTAACGAACTAACTAACTAATTTACTAAACTAACTAACTAAATGCTAACAAACTAACAAACTAACTAACTAACTTACTTACTAAACTAACTAACTAAATGCTAACAAACTAACAAACTAACCAGCCAACTAAATAACTAACCAACTAAATGCTAACAAACTAACAAACTAACCAACTAACCAACCAACTAACCAACTAACCAACTAACCAACTAAATGCTAACAAACAAACAAACTAACCAACTAACCAACTAACCAACTAACCAACTAACCAACTAAATGCTAACAAACTAACCAACTAACTAACTAAAAAACTAACTAACTAACTAACTAAATGCTAATAAACTAACTAACTAACTAACTAACTAACCAACTAAATGCTAATAAACTAACTAACTAACTAAATAACTAAATGCTAACAAACTAACCAACTAACTAACTAAAAAACTAACTAACTAACTAACTAACTAAATGCTAATAAACTAACTAACTAACTAACTAACCAACTAAATGCTAATAAACTAACTAACTAACTAAATAACTAAATGCTAACAAACTAACTAACTAACTAACTAACTAACTAACCTACTTAATGCTAACAAACAAACTAACTAACTAACTAACCAACTAAATGCTAACAATCTAACTAACTAACAAACTAACTAACTGCTAACCAACTAAATAAATACCTTCTAATAATAATAATAATCAACTAACTAACTAACTAACTAACCAACTGCTATCCAACTAAGTCACTAACTAACTGCTAACCAACGAACTAGCTCACTTACTTACCAACTACCTACCTACCTACCTACCTACCTACCTACCTACCTACCTACCTACCTTCCTACTTACCTACCTACCTACCTACCTAACTAGCCCAACTACTGACCGTGCGGTGGTACTCTGCATACTGATCGGCTGACACTGGCTCTGAGGAGTGTCTCTGGAAGGAGCAGCCGAACTGGAGGCTCTTATCCTGGGTAGGAACAGCGATGGTGAGGCCTGGGTAACCCCCCTCTGGATCCAGGTCTGCCTGGACGCCGGCCGTCACGCTGTTGGAGCGCTTGAACCGAGCACGCCTGCGAGGGGAGAGGAGGGGAGAGGAGGGGAAGGAGGGTTGGGATGTATCTACTGTAAATACACACTAATACTACTCATGCAGAGACAGACAGAGATTAGATGAGGGAGATTGAGGGAATCGATAATAACTGGTTGTAACCATGACTACTGTGAATACACCTGGAAAAGGGTGAGAGTGTGACACCCGGGGAAGGGTGAGAGTGTGACACCCGGGGAAGGGTGAGAGTGTGACACAGCGAGAGAAAGAGACTCTGAGTCGCACGTACTACATCAGTTAGGGGAGAAGAGAGAGAGAGAGAGAGAGAGGGAGAGAGAGACTGAGAGAGAGAGAGAGACGGAGAGAGAGAGAGACGGAGAGAGAGACGGGAGAGAGAGAGACAGAGAGAGAGAGAGTAGAGAGAGTAGAGAGAGTAGAGAGAGAGAGAGAGAGAGAGAGAGAGAGACGGAGAGAGAGAGATACGGAGAGAGAGAGAGAGACGGAGAGAAAGACGGGAGAGAGAGAGACAGAGTGAGAGAGAGAGTAGAGAGAGTAGAGAGAGAGAGAGAGAGAGAGAGAGATGGAAAGGGGGAGAGAGAGGGGGAGAGAGGGGAGAGAGAGAGAGAGAGAGAGAGAGAGAGAGAGAGAGAGAGAGAGAGAGAGAGAGAGAGATGAAGGCAGTGAGGAAGAAGACAACTCCTCTCTTACAGAAAACTATATTTCTCCTTACAGTGGAGTGAGCTGTAATGCCTTTTTGTAAACCTTTAATGTGTGCTATTAAGCTGTAACAATAACCTCTTGTCCTCTTCCACCTGCACCCCTACAGAGTGAACCTCTCTCTGAGCTTCCGCGTCCGAGTCCGACAGGGTCCCCGAGCTGTCCACCTGACACAAACACACAGGGTCAAAGGGCAGATTTCATTTCAAACAAATTGTATTTACACTTAAAACAAATGTATTGAACGTACTGCGTTAGGACACACTGAAATAAACAAACAGAAACATGGGAATAAATTACATCTCTATAAAAAAAAATGACACGTGAAAAATCCCTCCTCAACACTCTTACCTGTACAGCGATAGACGTCCTCCAATTCCTCCCTTTTCCCTCCGTCTTGTTCTCCTCCTGTCCTCCTCCTCTTCCTCCTCCTCCTCCTCCTTCTCCTCCCATCTTACTCAGCACCATACTGTTCTGTGGGAGGGAGGCAGACTTCCACAGACTCCCGCCTGCCCGCCTCACATCCCTCTCCCCCCTCTCCCTTCCCCTGGGCCCCTCCAGGAGACTATCCGAGGAGCCACTATGTTTTACTCTGGGGGGTCCCTGTCCTCCCCCTGCATAGGCTATCAGCTGCCGGCCCCCCCGGAGGACCCCATCCAGACTCTCGGCTGAGTTGGAGTGCTGGCGGGAGCGTCCTGGTCCTGGTCCTGCGTAGTAACCTCCTTCCCTTGAGGTCTGACCAGGCACCACAACTACAGAGACAGACAGGAGATACATGATGTAGTTGGAGTGGATCCCCTGGAGGTCTGACCAGGCACCACAACTACAGAGACAGACAGGAGATACATGATGTAGTTGGAGTGGTTCCCTGGAGGTCTGACCAAACACACAGGCAGAGATGCAAAGACAAAAGCCATATCTCAGACTGGCCAATAAAAATAAAAGATTAAGATGGGCAAAAGAACACAGACACTGGACAGAGGAACTCTGCCTAGAAGGCCAGCATCCCGGAGTCGCCTCTTCACTGTTGACGTTGAGACTGGTGTTTTGTGGGTACTATTTAATGTAGTTGCCAGTGGAGGACTTGTGAGGCGTCTGTTTCTCAAACTAGACACTCTAATGTACTTGTCTTCTTGCTCAGTTGTGCACCGGGGCCTCCCACTCCTGGCCACCACTGTTCCTGTACCCAAGAAGGCAAAGATAACTGAACTAAATGACTATCGCCCCATAGCACTCACTTCTGTCATCATGAAGTGCTTTGAGAGACTAGTCAAGGATCATATCACCTCCACCTTACCGGCCACCCTAGACCCACTTCAGTTTGCATTCCGCCCCAACAGGTCCACAGACGATGCAATAGCCACACAGTCCTATCCCATCAGGACAAGAGGAAAACCTAGAACCGTTCAAAGGTTTGTGGTCACTTAGAAATGTCCTTGTTTTTGACCATTAAATAACATCAGAAATACAGTGTAGACATTGCTAATGTTGTAAATGACTATTGAAGCTGTAAACGGCAGATTTTTTAATGGAATATCTACATAGGAGTACAGAGGCCCATTATCAGCAACCATCGAGTGACAGTTTTCAGCTGTGCTAACATAATTGCAAAAGGGTTTTCTAATGATCAATTAGCCTTTTAAAATGATAAACTTGGATTAGCTAACACAACGTGCCATTGGAACACAGGAGTGATGGTTGCTGATAATGGGCCTCTGTACTCCTATGTAGATATTCCATAAAAAATCTGCCATTTCCAGCTACAATAGTCATTTACAACATTAACAATGTCTACACTGTATTTCTGATCAATTTGATGTCGTTTCAATGGACCCCAAAAAAATTGCTTTTCTTTCAAACACAAGGACATTTCTAAGTGACCCCAAACTTTTGAACGGTAGTGTATATATTTATAATTTTTTTTTAACCTACCAATTGGTAGTTACAGTCTTGTCCCATCGCTGCTACTCCCGTACGGACTCGGGAGAGGAGAAGGTCGAGAGCCGTGCGTCCCCCCGAAACACGACCCAACCAAGCCGCGCTGCTTCTTGACACAATGCCCACTTAACCCAGAAACACCAATGCGTTGGAGGAAACCCCGTACACCTGGCTACCGTGTCAAGAACATCCCTGCCGGGCCAAACCCTCCCCTAACCCAGACGACGCTGGGCCAATTGTGCACCGCCCACAGGATCTCTAGTGGCACATCTAGTAACGGCAATGCAGTGTCTTAGACCACTGCGCCACTCAGGAGCCCTCCAACAACCACAAGTTTACCCATTTCACTCATCCAAATCTCACTCATCCAAATCTCACTCATCCAAATCTCACTCATCCAAAATGGTGCATTCAGACTTGGTTTACCTACCATCAGTGATTCCCAGGTCGACAGAGTGGCTATGGTGTTGTCTGGGTCGTCCCAGGGCAGGCTGGCCTGTGTTCTGGAAGTAGGTATCCTGGGTAGACTCTGTACTGCTCTGAGCCCTCACAGAGATCATAGGCCTGGACATACGGGGAGGGAGAGGGGGAGGGCCACCCTTACGGTATGGGAAAACTGGAGAGAGAGAGAGAGAAGGGAGGGAGGGAGAGAGAGAGAGATGGAGAGGGAGGGAGGGAGGGAGGGAGGGAGAGAGAGAGAGAGAGAAGGGAGAGAGAGAGAGAGGGAGAGTGGGAGAAGGAGAGGGAGATGGAGAGGAAGAGAGAGGGAGAGGGAGGAAGAGAGGGAGATGGGAATAATATAATAAATAGTTAATATCTGAATGTAATCATTGTAGAATGATACCAAAATCAAGGAAAATAGAGAGAAGGAAGGAGAAGGATGAACAGAAAGTGAAGGAGGAATAGAGACAGAGAGAAGGGAGAGATTATTTGAAATACCAGCTGCTAAAATACCTCCACCAGAAATACTTCCATTTTAGAGACAGAAGCCCATGTGGTGTAGTGCATGTTGTGAGGTGAGAGAGAGACAGATACAGACAGACAGACAGAGTGAGAGAGAGACAGATACAGACAGACAGACAGAGTGAGAGAGAGGGAGAGAGAGAGAAAAAAGAGAGAGATGGAGAGAGCGAGAGAGAGCAGAGAGAGAGATAGAGAGAGAGCAGAGAGAGAGAGAAATAGAGAGGAGAGAGAGAGAGAGAGAGAGAGAGCATAGAGAGATCATAGAGAGAAATAGAGAGAGAGAGAGAGAGAGAGAGAGAGAGAGAGAGAGAGAGAGAGAGAGAGAGAGCAGAGCGAAATAACAAAACTGTCAGTATCTTCCTCTAACTTAACTATTTTCTTAAGAAGATAAGCCAGTTCCTGTGAGGAATATTGAAATGAGGAACCACAAGCACACACAGTAATCTGCAGTAGATACACACACACTGTCCTCTACAGTGGATACACATAGTCCTCTGCAGTGGATACACACACACTGTCCTCTACAGTGGATACACATAGTCCTCTGCAGTGGATACACACACACTGTCCTCTACAGTGGATACACATAGTCCTCTGCAGTGGATACACACACACTGTCCTCTACAGTGGATACACATAGTCCTCTGCAGTGGATACACACTCACAGTCCTCTGCAGTGGATATACACACAGTAATCTGCAGTGGATACACACACAGTAATCTGCAGTGGATACACACACAGTACTCTGCAGTGGATACACACACACAGTCCTCTGCAGTGGATACACACACAGTCCTCTGCAGTGGATACACACACAGTAATCTGCAGTGGATACACACACAATCCTCTGCAGTGGATAAACACACACAATCCTCTGCAGTGGATACACACACACAGTCCTCTGCAGTGGATACACAAAGTCCTCTGAAGTGGATACACACACACAGTCCTCTGCAGTGGATATACACACACAGTCCTCTGCAGTGGATACACAAAGTCCTCTGAAGTGGATACACACACACAGTCCTCTGCAGTGGATATACACACACAGTCCTCTGCAGTGGATACACAAAGTCCTCTGAAGTGGATACACACACACAGTCCTCTGCAGTGGATATACACACACAGTCCTCTGCAGTGGATACACAAAGTCCTCTGAAGTGGATACACACACACAGTCCTCTGCAGTGGATATACACACACAGTCCTCTGCAGTGGATACACAAAGTCCTCTGAAGTGGATACACACACACAGTCCTCTGCAGTGGATATACACACACAGTCCTCTGCAGTGGATACACACAGTCCTCTGCAGTGGACACACACACAGTCCTCTGCGGTGGATACACACACACAGTCCTCTACAGTGGATACACACACAGTCCTCTGCAGTGGATATACACACACAGTAATCTGCAGTGGATACACACACACAGTCCTCTGCAGTGGATATACACAAAGTCCTCTGAAGTGGATACACACACACAGTCCTCTGCAGTGGATACACACACAGTCATCTGCAGTGGATACACACACACAGTCCTCTGCAGTGGATATACACACAGTCCTCTGCAGTGGATACACACACAGAAATCTGCAGTGGATACACACACAGAAATCTGCAGTGGATACAAATACACAGTCCTCTGCAGTGGATACACACACAGTTCTCTGCAGTCGATACACACACACAGTCTTCTGCAGTGGTTACACACACACAGTCCTCTGCAGTGGATACACACAGTCCTCTGCAGTGGATACACACACACAGTCCTCTGCAGTGGATGCACACACAGTCCTCTGCGGTGGATACACACACACAGTCCTCTGCAGTGGAAACACACACACAGTTCTCTGCAGCGGAAACACACACAGTCCTTCCTGTGAGGAATATTTGAAATGAGGAACCACAAACAGACAGCCTTTTTAAACGCTTTGCTCCCCTAGCTTCCTCGTTGAGCCTCACCCAAAAACAGAAGCTCTCCGCTTGAGTGTGTGTGTTGTGTTTGACTCTTAGCTTTGATAAATCTCTGGGGGATTTTCGGGTCTAAGCGGGTAAATATGAGCCCTGTAAAGCACTGATGATTAGCTCACTGGAGAGAGACACACGGAACATACACACGCACTCAGTAGACTCTAGACGACAGGAAAAAAAAGATTGAATGACACAGAAAGAAAACAAAGGGAAAAACGGACATATGAGAGATAGAGAGGAAAAGAGGAAGAGAGAACTCTGAGGAGAGTTAAAGGAAATGAAATAGAGAGTAGGAACACAAGAAGGATTAGACATCGGAGAAGAGAAGATGAGAGGGAGAGATAAAGGAAGGAAAGACTGAGAGATAAAGTTTGAGAGTGAGAGATAAAGGGAAGGAGAGAGGGAGAGATAAAGGAAAGGAAAGAAGTATAGATAACATTAGAGCGGGAGAGATACATGGAAGGAGAGAGGGATAGATAAAGGGAAGGAGAGAGGGAGAGATAAAGGGAAGGAGAGAAGGAGAGATAAAGGGAAGGAGTGAGGGAGGGAGAAAGTTAGAGAGGGCGAGATAAAGCGAAGGAGAGACGGAGAGAAAGTTAGAGAGGGAGAGAAAGGTAATGAGAGAGGGAGAGATAAAGGGAAGGAGAAGGGGAGAGATAAAGTTAAAGAGGGAGAGATAAAGGGAAAGCGAGACGGAGAGATAAAGGAAAGGAGAGAGGGAGAGATAAAGGGAAGGAGAGAAGGAGAGATAAAGGGAAAGCGAGAGGGAGATAAAGGAAAGGAGAGAGGGAGAGAAAGGGAAGGAGAGAGGGAGAGAAAGGGAAGGAGAGAGGGAGAGATAAAGGAGAGGAGAGAGGGAGAGATAAAGGAGAGGAGAGAGGGAGAGATAAAGGAGAGGAGAGAGGGAGAGATAAAGTTGGAGAGGGAGAGAAACATAGTCAGTTGTACAGTCGTGGCCAAAAGTTTTGAGAATGACACAAATATTAATTTCCACAAAGTTTGCTGATTCAGTGTCTTTAGATATTTTTGTCAGATGTTACTATGGAATACTGAAGTATAATTACAA
Source organism: Brachymystax lenok tsinlingensis (assembly GCA_030435695.1). NCBI lineage: Eukaryota > Metazoa > Chordata > Actinopteri > Salmoniformes > Salmonidae > Brachymystax > Brachymystax lenok. The sequence continues at coordinate 37,587,585 of CM059806.1, forward strand.
GCATTTCATAAGTGTCAAAGGCTTTTATTGACAATTACATGAAGTTGATGCAAAGAGTCAATATTTGCAGTGTTGACCCTTCTTTTTCAAGACCTCTGCAATCCGCCCTGGCATGCTGTCAATTAACTTCTGGGCCACATCCTGACTGATGGCAGCCCATTCTTGCATAATCAATGCTTGGAGTTTGTCAGAATTTGTGGGTTTTTGTTTGTCCACCCGCCTCTTGAGGATTGACCACAAGTTCTCAATGGGATTAAGGTCTGGGGAGTTTCCTGGTCATGGACCCAAAATATTGATGTTTTGTTCCCCGAGCCACTTAGTTATCACTTTTGCCTTATGGCAAGGCGCTCCATCATGCTGGAAAAGGCATTGTTCGTCACCAAACTGTTCCTGGATGTTTGGGAGAAGTTGCTCTCGGAGGATGTGTTGGTACCATTCTTTATTCATGGCTGTGTACTTAGACAAACTTGTGAGTGAGCCCACCCCCTTGGCTGAGAAGCAACCCCACACATGAATGGTCTCAGGATGCTTTACTGTTGGCATGACACAGGACTGATGGTAGCGCTCACCTTGTCTTCTCCGGACAAGCTTTTTTCCGGATGCCCCAAACAATCGGAAAGGGGATACATCAGAGAAAATGACTTTACCCCAGTCCTCAGCAGTCCAATCGCTGTACCTTTTGCAGAATATTCCTGGAGAGAAGTGGCTTCTTTGCTGCCCTTCTTGACACCAGGCCATCCTCCAAAAGTATTTGCGTGCAGATGCACTCACACCTGCCTGCTGCCATTCCTGAGCAAGCTCTGTACTGGTGGTGCCCCGATCCCGCAGCTGAATCAACTTTAGGAGACGGTCCTGGCGCTTGCTGGTCTTTCTTGATGACGGCACCACCCTTGCAGGTAACCATGGTTGACAGAGGAAGAACAATGATTCCAAGCACCACCCTCCTTTTGAAGCTTCCAGTCTGTTATTCAAACTCAATCAGCATGATCAGAGTGATCTCCAGCCTTGTCCTCGTCAATACTCACACCTGTGTTAACGAGAGAATCACTGACATGATGTCAGCTGGTCCTTTTGTGGCAGGGCTGAAATGCAGTGGATGTGTTTTTTTGGGATTCAGTTCATGGCAAAGAGGGACTTTGCAGTTAATTGCAATTCATCTGATCACTCTTCATGACATTCTGGAGTATATGCAAATTGCCATCATACAAATTGAGGCAGCAGACATTGTGAAAATGTATATTTGTGTCGTTCTCAAAACTTTTGGCCACGACTGTACATGTAGCTATGGTTAAAATGACTGAATGCCTTCAACTGAAATGAGTCTTTCGCATTTAACCCAACCCCTCTGAATCAGAGAGGTGCGGGGGGCTGCATTAATTGACATCCACGTCTTTGGCACCCGGGGAACAGTGGGTTAACTGCATTGCTCAGGAGCAGAACAATATATTTTTACTTTGTCAGCTCGGGATTTGATCCAGCAACCTTTCGGTTACTGGCCCAACGCTCAACGCTCAAACCACTAGGGTACCTGCCACCCAGGAGAAAGGGAGAGAACGTTTTAGAGGGAGAGATAAAGGGAAGGAGAGAGCGAGATAAAGGGAAGGAGAGAGCGAGATAAAGTTAAAGAGGGAGAGATAAAGGGAAGGAGAGATAAGGGGAAGGAGAGAGGGAGAAATAACCTGAAGGAGACAGGGAGAGAAAGTTAGAGAGGAAGAGATGTCGCGAGGGAGAGATAAGGGGAAGGGAGGGAGAAATAACCTGAAGGAGACAGGGAGAGAAAGTTAGAGAGGAAGAGATGTCGCGAGGGAGAGCAGCTGGAGACAGTGAGTTATGGTGATAATAATAAACATTCATCGTTATGGAGACAGCGGAGAGAGAGATAGAGTCAACTGACATGTGTCTTCTGCATTTAACCCAACCCCTCTGAATCAGAGAGGTGCGGGGGGCTGTCTTAAACCACATCCACGGCGCCCAGGGAACAGTGGGTTAACTGCCTTGTTCAGGGGCAGAACGACAAATTTTGACCTTGTCAGCTCGGGGATTTGAACTCGCAACCCTCCGGTTACAACTCTAACACTCTAACCACTAGGCCCAGCTGTGTGTATGGAAACCTGTTATGATGAGTTGTATTTCCTGACACCTGAATTCAAACACACTCACACACACACACACACACACACACACACACACACACACACACACACACACACACACACACACACACACACACACACACACACACACACACACACACACACACACACACACACAAACTCACCGGCCCCTCCCTTGATGCTACCCGGGGGTCCCGATATGGAGAAGACGGACAGGCAGTCGTCGTCTTGGGAACAGCCGGCCTGGATAGCGCGGACGTAACTATGGGAACGGGTCCGGAAGCATCCAGGTAGATCCAAGGCTTCCACCGCCTGACTCTCAATCTCTCCAAACATGGTCTCACACACCGCCTCAAACTGACGATTCAGAGAGTCACCCAGCTACAGGAGATTGAGAGACAGAGAGACAGAGAGAGACAGAGAGAGACAGAGAGAGAGAGAGATGATAGATGGAGAGAGGGCGAGAGTGTGAGGAGAGAGAGAAGGAGAGAGAGAGAGATAAAGTGAAACATTCCATAACAAAGCTTTCACCTACAGAGAGACGAACCTAGAGAAGAGTCCCGTAAGCAAGCTGGCCCTGGGGCACAGAAACCCAGGACAGCAACATAATTAGACTCAACCAAATCATGAGAAAACAAAAAGATAATGACTTGACACATTGGAAAGAATTAACAAAAAAACTGAGCAAACTAGAATGCTATCTGGCCCTAAACAGAGAGTACACAGCGGCAGAATACCTGACCACTGTGACTGACCCAAAACTTAAGGAAAGCTTTGACTATGTACAGAATCAGTGAGCATAGCCTTGCTATTGAGAAAGGCCGCCGTAGGCAGACCTGGCTCACTGCCCACAAAATGAGGTGGAAACTGAGCTGCTCTTCCTAAACCTACTACCAAATGTATGACCATGTTAGAGACACATATTTCCCTCAGATTACACAGACCCACAAAAAATTGGAAAACAAAACCCAATTTTGATAAACTCCCATATCCATTTGTTGAAATGCCACAGTCTTTCACCCAGTAGAGTGTAATGTTCACCCTACATTTTTTTATCGTTTATTTGGCAATGTTACCATATGTTTCCCATGCCAAGAAAGCCCTTAAATTGAATGGAATTGAAATTGAGAGACAAAAAGTGGTTCTGTGCGTATGTCAGTGGAGGCTCCTCAGAGGAGGAAGGGAGGACCTTCCTCCTCTTATTGGCCCCGGGGCCCGCCAGTGTAACTGCTAAACTGCTTGCTGTACAGTACACTGTACTGCGTGATTGTACACATGGATTGTATTGTGGGTTTATTAACTCGTTATTTTTAGTTTGTTGACTATAATGTTAATATGGTGACAACAATGTAGGCTGTGTATATACAGTACCAGTCAAAAGTTTTAGAACACATTCTCATTCAAGGGTTTTTCTTTATTTTTACTATTTTCTACATTGTAGAATAATAATGCAGACATCAAAACTATAAAATAACATATATGGAATCATGTAGTAAGCAAAAAAGTATTAAACAAATCAAAATATATTTTACTTCAAATAGCCAACCTTTGCCTTGATGACAGCTTGGCACAGTCCTGGCATTCTCCGACGAACGTCAGAGCCGGTGTAGTAGGATTCAATCTTAATCCTGTATTGATGCTTTGCCTATTCAATGGTTCGTCTGAGGGCATAGTGGGATTTCTTATAAGTGTCCGGATTAATGTCCACTCCCTTGAGCTCGGTGCGGATGTTGCCTTTAATCCATGGCTTCTGGTTAGGATATGTACGCACGGTCACTGTGGGGATGACGTCGTCGATGCACATATTGATGAAGCCAATGACTGAGCAGGAATCAGGAGGATAGAATTATGGTCAGATTTGCCAAATGGAGGGCGAGGGATAACTTTGTATGCGTCTCTGTGTGTGGAGTAAAGGTGGTCTAGAGTTTTTTCCCCTCTGGTTGCCTGCATTAAAGTCCACGGCCACTAGGAGCGCTGCTTCTGGGTGAGCATTTTCTTGCTTGCTTATGGCCTTATAGAGCTGGTTGAGTGCTGGTCTTAGTGCCAGCTGTGGTGGTAAATAGACAGCTATGAATAATATAGATGAGAACTCTCTTGGTAGATAGTGTGGTCTACGGCTTATCATGCAGTACTCTACCTCAGGCGAGCAAAACCTCAAGACTTCTTTAATATTAGACCTCGTGCACCAGCTGTTATTGACAAATAGACACACACCACCACCCCTCGTCTTACCAGACGTAGCAGTTATGTCCTGCCAATGCACGGAAAACCCAGCCAGCGCTATATTATCCATGACTTCGTTCATCCACGACTCGGTGAAACATAAGATATTACAGTTTTTAATGTCCCGTTGGTAGGATAATCTTGAACGGAGATCATCCAGTTTACTTTCCAGTGATTGGCCAATAGAACGGATGGTAGAGGCGGGTTACCCACTCGCCAACAGATTCTCACAAGGTACCCCGATCTCCACCCCCTGTATTTCCGTCTTTTCTTCACGTGAATGACAGGGATTTGGGCCTGGTCTAGGAGAAGAGTATATATCTTCTTAGGGCTAGGCCCCTTTTTTCTCAATTTCCGCCTGACTGACGCGCCCAAAGTAAACTGCCTGTAGCTCAGGCCTGGAAGCCAGGATATGCATATAATTGGTAACATTGGAAAGAGGTACCTCTTAGAAAAGAGACCATACTCTTAGAAATGCAAGAGAAAGGTTATATTGCTCCCTGGATGCAATTCATATGGCTTCCACAGGGTGTCAGCAGTCTATGTTCAAGGTTTCAAGGTTTGTAACGAATAAGAAATAGCAGTTTTAGTAGAAGGACACAGTCCTGGAAATCAGTGTTTGCGCGTGCCATGAGGAAATTACGCACCTGCTAAAATCGGTTTCCTATTGAACATACTTCTTTTGGAAATAAATATTATAGTTTGATTTACATTTAAGGGTATCTGAGGAGTGAATAGAAATGTATTTTGACTTGTTGAAACAAAGTAGATTTTTGGATTCCTTTCTCTGCAAGTTGAACGAGTGAATTACTGAAATCGATGGCGCCAACTAAACAGACTTTTTGAGATATAAAGAAGGATTTTATCTATCAAAACGACACTACATGTTATAGCTGGGACCCTTTGGATGACAAATCAGAGGACGATTTTCAAAAAGTAAGTGAATATTTAATCTTTATATGTGAATGTATGAAACCTGTGCCGGTGGAAACATGTTTTGATGTGGGGCGCCGTCCTCAAACAATCGCGTGGCATGTTTTCGCTGTAACGGCTACTGTAAATCGGACAGTGCAGTTAGATTAAAAAGAATTGAAGCTTTCAGCCGATATAAGACACTTACATGTACCTAAATGTTTAAAATCCATAATATTTATGATTATTTAATTGAATTGTTTCACCGGAAGTTGTCCCGCGGGACCCCGATCCTTTGTGTCGGACTCATAAAATAAAACATCTTTGTCCAGTTCGTGGTGAATAATTGATGTCCAGAAGCTCTTTTCAGGGTCGTAAGAGACGATAGCAGCGACATTATGTACACAATAAGTTACGAACAATTGTTGAAATAACTAACAAAATAGCTCAGTTGGTTAGGAGCCCGTGAAACGGCGCCGTCCCCGCCGGCGCCACTATCCATCGCACCGCTCCGAAAGAGTGTGTCTTACCTGTGAGCTGGTCAGAGAGCGTGCGTAGCTCCGAGACCGTGCGTGACTCCTGGGCTTACCTGTGAGCTGGTCAGAGAGCGTGCGTAGCTCCGAGACCGTGCGTGACTCCTGGGCTTACCTGTGAGCTGGTCAGAGAGCGTGTGTAGCTCCGAGAGCGTGCGTGACTCCTGGGCTTACCTGTGAGCTGGTCAGAGAGCGTGTGTAGCTCCGAGAGCGTGCGTGACTCTTGGGCTTGGTTCGGCTGTTAGCGTAGGGTAGGGTAGAATCTACACACTGCTTACACGAGTACCTACACGCACACACGCACACACACACACACACACACACACACACACAGACACACACGCACACACACACACGCACACACACACACACACACACACATACACACACACACACACACAGTAAGATGAGAATAACAGTCAACCTCCAGCTCCTCCTCCAACTTATCATCCTCATGAATATCATTTCCATATTCATCATCCTCATCATCATCAACGAGGTGACAGATTTCATATGTGATGGTACTATGACACCCCCACTCCCCTTTTACTTGTTGGCAGATGACCTGTGGTCCATGCTGACAGAGCGTCTGAAGGCCTCTCTCTGGGCGATGATGGTGGTTTTAGGAGAGGCTTTGGGACTGGCGTCAGAGTCCTGGCTGTCATCGTCTCCCATGGCCTTGACGTAGCTGCCGCTCCGCATGCGTCTGCAGGGGATCTCCCCTCCTCCGTCAGGACCGCCCCCGCCCGGGTAGCCCCCGAGCCCACCCCAATCCACCCCATCTGACGGGACCTGGTCACATACACACACACACACACACAAATGAAAATGTATCAACACACAAAAGCAGAAAGACACCCAACACACACACACACCCAGACACGCCACACGCCACACGCACACCCACACACACACCCACACATACCACACGCACACCCACACACACCACACGCACACCCAACACACACACCCAACACACACACCCAACACACACACACCCACACACGCCACACACCACACGCACACCCACACACACCACACACACACACCCAAACACACCACACGCACACCCACACACACCACACGCACACCCAACACACACACACACCCAACACACACACACACACACACCCAACACACACACACACACACACACACACACACACACAAAAAGCAGAACCCACACACACACACACACGCACACCCACACACACACACACACAAAAGCAGAAAGACACCCAACACACACACACACACCACACGCACACCCACACACACCACACGCACACCCACACACACCACACGCACACCCAACACACACACGCACACACAACACACACACAGACGGAAAGAGAGTGAAGACCCTGGGACACATTCATCACATGCATTTTTTTATAAATAGCTAGTGTTATTTTGTTAAATCTTTTTTTTTTAAAGTTAAAAAGTGTTAGATCACATTCCATCTGTCTATTGAACATCAAGACATCGATAATAATACTACTACTAGGCTTTAGAACAAATCTAGAAACTTTTCCCAGAAAACCCAAAATAAGGAAAGGAATAAAAAAGGAAATCCTGAATCAAACCAGGATTTCTGAAAATCCGTGGAATTGTGGGAAAGTTACCTGATTTCTTAAAACCCTAATAGGCTTAACTCGTTTATGCTCTCATTCAACAGCAAGAGGTTTAGACAGGGGGAGAGAACGAGGCATCCCTTTCTGTTGACTTAAGATGTCATGGTAATCTATACTAATAACACCAAGGGGAATCAGGGACTAAACACTCAATGTTCATTTCACTACTCAAATAGTGTTAGCTAGTTAGTCAGTCTGGCTTGTGCAAACATGTGTACACACACACACACACACACACACACTCATAAAGGCACTTGCACACAGACAGGTACAGGAACATGCCGCACTGCACAGCACACACGTCAGTTATGTGAGAGAAAGACAGAAGGAGAAAACGGAGACTTACAGAGAGAGAGAAACTCTGACAGCTTGAAAAACACTGATACAGAAAGAGAAGGAGAGCGTGAGCTAGAAGCCGACAGAGAGGTGCACAGGACATCAAGCACACCCACTTATAAATATTGTACCCTCACATGTATGCACACACACAGAAAGACAGTAAATTACAGTATAGTATGGAATGGTATGGTATTATATTATGGTACAGTATATTATGGTATGGTATAGTACGGTACAGATTGGTATGGTATTCCACAGATTGGTATGGTATGGTATATTATAGTATAGTATGGTATAGTATGGTATGGTATGGTATGGTATGGTATATTATAGTATAGTATAGTATAGTATAGTATAGTATGGTATAGTATGGTATGGTATGGCACAGATTGGTATGGTATGGTATGGTATATTATAGTATAGTATGGTATGGTATGGCACAGATTGGTATGGTATGGTATGGTATATTATAGTATAGTATGGTATGGTATGGCACAGATTGGTATGGTATGGTATGGTACGGTATATTATAGTATAGTATGGTATGGTATGGCACAGATTGGTATGGTATGGTATGGTATATTATAGTATAGTATGGTATAGTATGGTATGGTATAGTATAGTATGGTATAGTGTAGTATAGTATATTTTAGTATGGTGTAGTAAGGTATGGTATAGTATAGTATATTACAGTATGGTATGGTATGGTACAGTTTAGTATGGTATAGTGTAGTATAGTATATTTTAGTATGGTATAGTATAGCAAGGTATGGAATGGTATAGTATATTATAGTATGGTATGGTATATAATAATATGGTATAGTATAGTATAGTATAGTATAGTATGGTATGGTATGGTATGGTATGGTATATTATAGTATGGTATGGTATGGTATAGTATAGTATAGTATAGTATAGTATAGTATAGTATAGTATGCTACAGTATAGTATAGTATAGTATAGTATAGTATAGTATAGTATAGTATAGTATAGTATAGGCTGGTATAGTATAGTGTAGTGTAGTATAGTATAGTATAGTATAGTATAGTATAGTATGGTATGGTATATTATAATATAATATAGTATGGTATGGTATATTATAGTATGGTATAGTATAGTATAGTATAGTATGGTATAGTATAGTATGGTATGGTATATTATAATATAGTATGGTATGGTATGGTATGGTATAGTATAGTATGGTATGGTATATTATAGTATGGCATAGTATAGTATAGTATAGTATGGTATGGTATACTATAGTATAGTATGGTATAGTATAGTATAGTATGGTATGGTATGGTATGGTATATTATAATATAATATAGTATAGTATAGTATAGTATAGTATAGTATAGTATAGTATAGTATGGTATGGTATGGTATGGTATGGTATAGTATGGTATGGTATATTATAATATAGTATGGTATGGTATGGTATATTATAATATAGTATAGTATGGTATAGTATAGTATGGTATGGTATATTATAGTATGGCAAATTATATTATAGAATGGTAAAGTATAGTATATTATGGTATAGTATAGAATGCTATAGTATGGTATGCCCTAGTATTTTATAGTATGCTATAGTTTAGTATGGTGTGGTATGGTATCACGTAGTATATTATAGTAATGGAATGGTATAGTATATTATAGTATGGTGTAGTATAGTATGGTGTGTATAGTATAGTATAGTATAGTATAGTATAGTATAGTATGGTAAGGTATAGTATATTATGGTATAGTATAGAATGGTATAGTATGGTATGCCCTGGTATTTTATAGTATGGTATAGTTTAGTATGGTGTGGTATGGTATCACGTAGTATATTATAGTAATGGTATGGTATAGTATATGGTGTAGTATATTATGGTGTGTATGGCATAGTATATCATACCAAAGCATTGGTGAATACTAGTTTCTGATTGGCTCAGAAGGGCATTCTAGAATGGACATTAAAGCCAGATAACGGGACAGTTGGAAATGATATCAGGACATCAGCTACCTAGTTACAGAACGCTAAACCAACAACCACACACATTGATGCAGATCCAACTAGGAAAATCTCAGCTTGCATTTATTGGTTTTTGCAGAGATGTGTTTTCGGGCATCTGATGACTTAATGTGATGAGTGACGAACATTCATTTCTTTGGTTCCTACTGTTGCAGTCATGATGCAACTGGTGCTATGATGTCACATCCTCCGTCGTGTTTCTAGTTTAGTGTTGCTATGCTGTCAAATCCTCCCTCATGTTTCTAGTTTAGTGTTTCTATGCTGTCAAATCCTCCCTCATGTTTCTAGTTTAGTGTTGCTATGCTGTCAAATCCTCCCTCATGTTTCTAGTTTAGTGTTGCTATGCTGTCAAATCCTCCCTCGTGTTTCTAGTTTAGTGTTGCTATGCTGTCAAATCCTCCCTCATGTTTCTAGTTTAGTGTTTCTATGCTGTCAAATCCTCCCTCGTGTTTCTAGTTTAGTGTTGCTATGCTGTCAAATCCTCCCTCATGTTTCTAGTTTAGTGTTGCTATGCTGTCAAATCCTCCCTCGTGTTTCTAGTTTAGTGTTGCTATGCTGTCAAATCCTCCCTCATGTTTCTAGTTTAGTGTTTCTATGCTGTCAAATCCTCCCTCATGTTTCTAGTTTAGTGTTGCTATGCTGTCAAATCCTCCCTCATGTTTCTAGTTTAGTGTTGCTATGCTGTCAAATCCTCCCTCATGTTTCTAGTTTCACCAGATTTTTTCAGCAACTGGTATTTTTAAAGAAGTTAATTCGGTTGTCGTATTGGCAGGTTTGTTAGCGACAAACTATTTAGCTAGCTTGTAGCTGTCAGTCTGCTCCAGCTCGTCCGTCCCCCAGGTTACCCTGCATCACGCACACCTGCCATCCCTCGTCAGCGTTATCGGACTCACCTGGACTCACTCATCACCTGTTAATTACCTCCCTTATATTTGTCTGTTCCCCGCTGCCTCATTGATTGGTTTTTGTCTTTAGTATTAGTTTGCTGACGTCTCGTTCCATGTCCGTTTTTCATTAAATGTTTACTCCCCGTACCTGCTTCGTCTCTCCAGCGTCATCCTCATGTGACAGTAGCCTTGTGTTTGATATGCAATGCAATCTCCTCGTAGTGAACATTCAGTATTGACTAATGTCCTGACGGGAAGGCTAACTTTTCTAACTATGTCAGGCAATATTGGTCATTGCCAGCTCATTGTTATGGATGTATCCAAATAAAACCCTGTTAGCCGCAGCTAGATGGCAAAGGATAATAACATTGTCAGCGAGCATGACAACAGAACATAAAGAACAAAAAGGACTGAGCCTCATCCATAAATAACTAACTAATCCAACGAAACGACTGAGCCTCATCCATAAATAACTAACTAATCCAACGAAACGACTGAGCCTCATCCATAAATAACTAACTAATCCAGCGAAGCGACTGAGCCTCATCCATAAATAACTAACTAATCCAACGAAACGACTGAGCCTCATCCATAAATAACTAACTAATCCAACGAAATGACTGAGCCTCATCCATAAATAACTAACTAATCCAACGAAACGACTGAGCCTCATCCATAAATAACTAACTAATCCAACGAAACGACTGAGCCTCATCCATAAATAACTAACTAATCCAACAAAACGACTGAGCCTCATCCATAAATAACTAACTAATCCAACGAAACGACTGAGCCTCAACTATAAATAACTAACTAATCCAACGAAACGACTGAGCCTCATCCATAAATAACTAACTAATCCAACCAAACGACTGAGCCTCATCCATAAATAACTAACTAATCCAACGAAACGACTGAGCCTCATCCATAAATAACTAACTAATCCAACCAAACGACTGAGCCTCATCCATAAATAACTAACTAATCCAGCGAAACGACTGAGCCTCATCCATAAATAACTAACTAATCCAGCGAAGCGACTGAGCCTCATCCATAAATAACTAACTAATCCAACGAAACGACTGAGCCTCAACTATAAATAACTAACTAATCCAACGAAACGACTGAGCCTCATCCATAAATAACTAACTAATCCAACCAAACGACTGAGCCTCATCCATAAATAACTAACTAATCCAACGAAACGACTGAGCCTCATCCATAAATAACTAACTAATCCAACGAAACAACTGAGCCTCATCCATAAATAACTAACTAATCCAACCAAACGACTGAGCCTCATCCATAAATAACTAACTAATCCAACGAAACGACTGAGCCTCATCCATAAATAACTAACTAATCCAACGAAACGACTGAGCCTCATCCATAAATAACTAACTAATCCAACAAAACAACAATAATAACCGTTAATTGTATGCTTCAGTATTGATTTCTTTGGCAGCTGTGGAATCAGTGGGACAAATGCCTCCGATCTCTATATTACTGCGTTGTCCATTATTTCCAAGGTAAAGTACATAATGTTGGCGATTATCCCTTACATATAGTATACTGGTCCACTACACAGTACTGTTCTACTATACTATACCATATTATACTCCTATACTATACTGTTCTGTACTGTTGTACTATAGTATAATATACTATACCATACTATACTACACTGTACTGTACTGTTATACTATACCATTATATACCTTACTATACTATAATGGTATACTATACTGTACTGTTATACTATACCATAATAAACTATACTATACTATACTAATATACTATACTGTACTGGTATACTATACCATATTATACTCCTATACTATACTGTTCTGTACTGTTGTACTATACTATACTATACTATACCATACTATACTGTACTGTACTGTTATACTATACTGTACTGTTATACTATACCATACTAAACTATACTACACTATACTGACATACTATACTGTACTGTTATACTATACCATACTAAACTATACTACACTCTACTGACATACTATACTGTACTGTTATACTATACCATACTAAACTATACGACACTATACTGATATACTATACTGTACTGTTATACTATACCATACTAAACTATACTATACTATACTGACATATTATACTGTACTGTTATACTATACCATACTAAACTATACTACACTATACTGACATACTATACTGTACTGTTATACTATACCATACTAAACTATACTATACTATAGTGATATACTATACTGTACTGGTATACTATACCATATACTCCTATACTATACTGTTCTGTACTGTTGTACTATACTATACTATACTATACTATACTATACTATACTATAACATACTATACTACAATGTACTGTACTGTTATACTATACCATAATAAACTATACTATAATATACTATACTATACTATACTATAATGATATACTATACTATACTGATATACTATACTGTACTGTTATACTATACCATAATAAACTATACTATAATATAATATACTGTTATACTATACCATAATCTACTATACTATAGTATACTGATATACTATACTGTACTGTTATACTATACCATACTATACCATATTATACTATAATATACTATACTATACTGTACTGTTATACTATACCATAATATACTATACTGATAAACTATACTGTACTGTTATACTGTACCATAATATTCTATACTATACTGATATACTATACTGTAATGTTATAGTATACCATAATATACTATATTATACTATACTGATATACTATACTGTACTGTTATACTATACCATAATATACTATACTATACTATACAATACTGATATACTATACTGTACTGTTATACTATACCATACTATACCATAATATACTATACTATACTATACTTACCATATTATACTGTACTATACTATACTATACTATACTGATATACTATACTATACTGATATACTATACTGTACTGTTATACTATACCATAATAAACTATAATATAATATACTGTACTGATATACTATACCGTAATCTACTATACTATAGTATACTGATATACTATACTGTACTGTTATACTATACCATACTATACCATATTATACTATAATATACTATACTGTACTGTTATACTATACCATAATATACTATACTGATATACTATACTGTACTGTTATACTATACCATAATATTCTATACTATACTGATATACTATACTGTAATGTTATACTATACCATAATATACTATATTATACTATGCTGATATACTATACTGTACTGTTATACTATACCATACTATACCATAATATACTATACTATACTGATATACTATACTATACTATTATACTATACCATACTATACCATAATATACTATACTATACTGGTATACTATACCATATTATACTATACTATACTGCTCTGTACTGTTGTACTATACTATAATATACTATGCCATACTATACTACACTTTATTGTACTGTTATACTATACCATAATATACTATACTATACTATACGATACTGGTATACTATACTGTACTGTTATACTATACCATACTATACCATAATATACTATACTATACTGGACTGTTATACTATACCATACTATACCATAATATACTATACTGGTACACTATACTGTACTGTTATACAATAATATACAATACTGGTATACTATACCGTACTGTTACACAATAATATGCAATACTGGTATACTATACTGTACTGTTATACAATACTATACAATACTGGTATACTATACTGTACTGTTATACAATAATATGCAATACTGGTATACTATACTGTACTGTTACAATACTGGTATACTATACAGTTATGTACTGTTATACAATAATATGCAATACTGGTATACTATACTGTACTGTTATACACCAATATACAATACTGATATACTATACTGTACTGTTATACAACAATATGCAATACTGGTATACTATACTGCACTGTTATACAATAATATACAATACTGGTATACTATACTGTACTGTTATAAAATAATATACAATACTGGTAAACTGTACTGTTATACAATAATATGCAATACTGGTATACTATACTGTACTGTTATACAATTATATACAATACTGGTATACTGTACTGTACTGTTATACAATAGTATACAATACTGGTATACTATACTGTACTGTTTTACAATAATATACAATACTGGTATACTGTACTGTACTGTTATAAGATAATATACAATACTGGTATACTGTACTGTACTGTTATACAATACTGGTATACTATACTGTACTGTTATACAATAATATACAATACTGGTATACTGTACTGTACTGTTATACAATAATATACAATACTGGTATACTATACTGTACTATTATACAATAATATACAATACTGGTATACTATACTGTACTGTTATAAAATAATATACAATACTGGTATACTATACTGTACTGTTATACAATCATATGCAATACTGGTATACTATACTGTACTGTTATACAATAATATGCAATACTAGTATACTATACTGTACTGTTATACAATACTGGTATACTATACAGTCCTGTACTGTTATACAATAATATGCAATACTGGTATACTATACTGTACTGTTATACACCAATATACAATACTGGTATACTATACTGTACTGTTATCAATAATATGCAATACTGATATACTATACTGTACTGTTATACAATAATATACAATACTGGTATACTGTACTGTACTGTTATACAATAATATACAATACTGGTATACTGTACTGTATTGTTATACAATAATATACAATACTGGTATGCTATACTGTACTGTTATACAATAATATACAACACTGGTATACTATACTGTACTGTTATACAATCATATACAACACTGGTATAATATACTGTACTGTTATACAATAATATACAACACTGGTATACATCACAATACCCCATAATGACATCACAAGACCCCATAATGACATCACAAGACCCCATAATGACATCACAAGACCCCATAATGACATCACAATACCCCATAATGACATCACAATACCCCATAATGACAAAGAAAAAACAGGTTAGAGAGAGAGGAGGACACAGGGTTTATAGAGAGGAGGACACAGGGCTTATAGAGAGGAGGACACAGGGTTTATAGAGAGGAGGACACATGGTTTATAGAGAGGAGGACACATGGTTTATAGAGAGGAGGACACAGGGCTTATAGAGAGGAGGACACATGGTTTATAGAGAGGAGGACACAGGGCTTATAGAGAGAAGGACACAGGGCTTAAGTTAAAATCTAAATCCTTGGTTTGAACTCTCTATGACATTATAGAGCCGGATGGACTGCAAGGGTGCCAGCATTATAGATAGATTTGACAAAGTCATCTATCACAGAGTACTTGAGAAAGACAGACAGTGACCCCCTTAAGAAGGTACCAGTGTCAGTCAGAGCTAGCCTTTTAAATGGTTTGGTACAGTGCCTTCAGAAATATTCACACCTCTTAACTTTTTCAAAATGTTGTTGTGTTCACAGACTGAAATTTTAAATGGATGAAATTGAGATGTTGTGTCACTGATCTACTGATGATCACTGAGTAGGAGGTACATTACTTTACTGCTGGAGAGGTTTAGGGTTAGCTGGAGTAGGAGGTACATTACTCTACTGGAGAGGGTTAGGGTTAGCTGGAGTAGGAGGTACATTACTCTACTGGAGAGGGTTAGGTTTAGCTGGAGTAGGAGGTACATTACTCTACTGGAGAGGGTTAGGGTTAGCTGGAGTAGGAGGTACATTACTCTACTGGAGAGGGTTAGGGTTAGCTGGAGTAGGAGGTACATTACTCTACTGGAGAGGGTTAGGGTTAGCTGGAGTAGGAGGTACATTACTCTACTGGAGAGGGTTAGGGTTAGCTGGAGTAGGAGGTACATTACTCTACTGGAGAGGGTTAGGGTTAGCTGGAGTAGGAGGTACATTGCTCTACTGGAGAGGGTTAGGGTTAGCTGGAGTAGGAGGTACATTGCTCTACTGGAGAGGGTTAGGGTTAGCTGGAGTAGGAGGTACATTACTCTACTGGAGAGGGTTAGGTTTAGCTGGAGTAGGAGGTACATTACTCTACTGGAGAGGGTTAGGGTTATCTGGAGTAGGAGGTACATTACTCTACTGGAGAGGGTTAGGGTTAGCTGGAGTAGGAGGTACATTACTCTACTGGAGAGGGTTAGGGTTAGCTGGAGTAGGAGGTACATTACTCTACTGGAGAGGGTTAGGTTTAGCTGGAGTAGGAGGTACATTACTCTACTGGAGAGGGTTAGGGTTAGCTGGAGTAGGAGGTACATTACTCTACTGGAGAGGGTTAGGTTTAGCTGGAGTAGGAGGTACATTACTCTACTGGAGAGGGTTAGGGTTAGCTGGAGTAGGAGGTACATTACTCTACTGGAGAGGGTTAGGTTTAGCTGGAGTAGGAGGTACATTACTCTACTGGAGAGGGTTAGGGTTAGCTGTGTATCCGCTGTGGGTTTCCTCTGTATCCCTCCCTCCCTCCCTCCCAACCTCCCTCCCACCCACCCACCTGTAGGTAGTGAAAGGTCCTCTCCTTCAGTTTGTTCTCCAGAGGTACCAATGCCTTGTCATAGCCTCCTCCTCCTCCTCCTCCTCCTCCTCCTCCCGGACAGAGACCTCTCTAGCCTGGCTGACCGTCATGGCCGACCACGTGCTCCTCTTCAGAGAGTGTTGCCCTGGCCCTCCATGGTACCCTACCACTCCCCCTCCGCCACCCTCCCCCCCTGCCAGGGCCATAGTGGTACAGGCCATGCACTCCCCCGGTCCGGGCCCTGGTGGTACACTCCCCTGCTTGGGCAGCTTCTTCATGGTCAGCTCCTGGATAGCAGCGTCCAGACTCTCGTGGCCCGTGGGGTACCCGCCTCGGCCCCCACCTCGACCACCTGGTCCGGTATTGCCCCCTGTTACCAAGAAGCTGCTGTCACTATCGAGGTTGTCGTCGGAGCTCCACCACCCCGCAGTTCGGCTCCTGTGCCGCCGGCCGGAGGATTCGTGGCGCCCATCCCCGCTCTTGGAACGCTCGCGGGACTTGCTGCGCCTCGCAGAGCGGGATTGGTGGCCCGAACTGTTATGCCCGCCACCCTCCTCTCCTCCGCTCCTGGGCCCTCCTCCTCTTTCTCGGGACTCCCCTCCTCGTGTACCGTTGTATTCCCTCTTCGACGGCGCCTCGAGGGAGTGGGACTTGGCGAAGAGTTTCTGGACTGAGTGAACCAGGTGGCGGATACGGGAGGGGCTCTCGCTGCGCTGCTCCGCCCCGCTGGCCCTCCTCTGGTACTGCAGGGTGTGAAACCCGTCAGGGTGGAATGGCAGCTGCTTCTCAAACTGATCCTGGAGGTCAGGCGGCATGCGGTGCATCTTACCGCCGTGACCCCCCACCGTGGACAGGCAATCCTCGCATGAGTCGTACAACTGCTGGGGCGGGGGGTGCTGGCTGGGGTGGGAGCGGGGGAACGTCCCCCCTCCAGAGTGGGCGTGGGAGCGATGCTCCAGAGCTAGGGGTTCTGGGGGACCGCCGGGTGGGTAGAAGGGGTGCCCCGCCCGGTCGTAGTGTTCGGAGGGGTGGCGGTGGTACTCTCGGACGGAGCCAGGGCCCGGGCCGGGGTCACAGTGTGTGTGCCCCCCGCCAGAAGAGTGCTGGGACAGGCTGCGGCTGACGTGGTACCCCTTCATGGAGGAGGCCGGGGGGGCGTGGTGGGCCACCCGGGCCGAGAGGGGGCGCTGTGGGCGCGACAGGGCTGCGCCGGACTCACCTAACGAGGAGGAGAGGGAGAGAGAAAGAGAGGGAGAGAGAGAGAGAGGGAAAGAGAGGGAGAGAGAGAGAGGGAAAGAGAGGGAGAGAGAAAGAGAGAGAGAGAGAGAGAGAGAGAGGGAGAGAGAGAGAGAGAGAGAGAGAGAGGGAGAGAGAGAGAGAGAGAGAGAGAGAGAGAGAGAGAGAGAGAGAGAGAGAGAGAGAGAGAGAGAGAGAGAGAGAGAGAGAGAGAGAGAGAGAGAGAGAGAGTTTGTTATCATATCAATCCTGATTAATTGAGAGAAAGTAAAATATGAAGAGGGGAAACAGATGTTGATAACATGTTGAACAGTAAATTCACTTTTCCTGAATAACATTTTTCAGCAGGCAGAATACATCTCGCTAGCTGTAATAAGCTGGAAGACACAAAAATCCTATCTTCATTAAATTCTGTGATGATAAATCACACCTCAAAGAACCTTCTTCGATCTCTCTCTCTCTCTCTCTCTCTCTCTCTCTCTCTCTCTCTCTCTCTCTCTCTCTCTCTCTCGCTCTCTCTCTTTCTCAAGCCTTCCGCATGCTTCGGTTCGCCTGGCAGCTAGACAAACTCGGCTACGCGAACCAAACGAGTGCGCTCGCATATCACTTTCAAAGACCTTCGCTTGAAAAAAGAGACAAAAAAAAGGCAATAGTACTGTCTGTCCATCTTGAGACGCCGTAGCTAGTATAAACTTTATAAAAATAGTCAGAATTAATTGGTGCAGTATTTCTCAATTGAAAAAAAAAATGCATGAAAACGATTAATGACAACAAACATTTAATTTAACCCTTGTGTGGTGTTCGGGTCTGTGGGACCCATTTTCAATGTTTACTGAAAGAAAAGTGATACATCATATCATTTTTTTCAAACCTGAGACTCATTGACCTGAAGAACGTGTAAAAGAACACAGGTCCACTGGACCCGAGAGTAATAAACGTGTGGAAAAAGTGTGTGGGGAGGTGAAAACAAGTAAAAATGAAACAAAAATGTTTGTTGTGTCCTTCACTCTGTCTTCCTCCTCCCCGGGCCTGCCTTCTCAACATAGCACCAAGAACCTGTCTGTCTCCCTGCCTGCCTGTCTGTCTGTCTGTCTGTCTCCCTGCCTGTCTGCCTGTCTGTCTCCCTGCCTGTCTGCCTGTCTGTCTGTCTGTCTCCCTAACTGTCTGCATGCCTGTCTCCCTGCCTGTCTCCCTGCCTGTCTCCCTGCCTGTCTCCCTGTCTGTCTGTCTGCCTGTCTGCCGGTCTGTCTCCCTGCCTGTCTGTCTGCCTGTCTCCCTGTCTGTCTGTCTGTCTGCCTGTCTGCCTGTCTGTCTCCCTGCCTGTCTGCCTGTCTGTCTGCCTGTCTCCCTGTCTGTCTGCCTGCCTGTCTGTCTGTCTGTCTCCCTGTCTGTCTCCATGTCTGTCTGTCTGCCTGTCTGCCTGTCTGTCTGTCTGCCTGTCTGTCTGCCTGTCTCCCTGTCTGTCTGTCTCCCTGTCTGCCTGTCTGTCTGCCTGTCTGTCTCCCTGTCTCTCTGCCTGTCTGTCTCCCTGTCTGTCTCCCTGTCTGTCTACCTGTCTGTCTGTATGCCTGTCTGTCTCCCTGCCTGTCTCCCTGCCTGTCTGTCTGCCTGTCTGTCTGTCTGTCTCCCTGCCTGCCTGTCTGTCTCCCTGTCACCCTGTCTGTCTCCCTGCCTGTCTGTTTCCCTGCCTGTCTGCCTGTCTGCCTGTCTCCCTGCCTGTCTGTCTGTCTGTCTCCCTGCCTGTCTGCCTGTCTGTCTCCCTGCCTGTCTCCCTGTCTGCCCGCCTGTCTCCCTGTCTGTCTCCCTGCCTGCCTGCCTGTCTGTCTCCCTGCCTGTCTCCCTGCCTGTCTGTCTGTCTGTCTCCCTGCCTGTCTGCCTGTCTGTCTCCCTGCCTGTCTCCCTGTCTGCCCGCCTGTCTCCCTGTCTGCCTCCCTGCCTGCCTGCCTGTCTGTCTGTCTCCCTGCCTGTCTGCCTGTCTGCCTGTCTCCCTGTCTGTCTGCCTGTTTCCCTGCCTGTCTGTCTCCCTGCCTGTCTCCCTGCCTGCCTGTCTCCCTGTCTCCCTCTTTTCCCGCACCCTTAACCCTTTGTAGTGAAACTACACAATGTCTTGTGGGAACCTGCACAATGTTATTACAATACATTATTTCGATACATTGTAAAAAAAAACAGTATTTTCCCCCTATTCTACCCCAGCCAGGTGCTGATTGAGGGGATGGACACAACAAATAAATAGCTTTGCATGTGTGGCTGCTTACCACAATCAATCAGTATGGCAGAAATAATCTCTGCTCAGAGGGCCTTAGAAATAATCTCTGCAGCGAGAGAAGCTAGTGTGGAAAGAGCGTCTTCCACTTTGGAAGATGAAGAATTTTCATGTCTCTGTCAATTCGGAGTCTGACAATGAGTTGGAAGAAGAGGATGAGATTGACCCTCAGCCAGCCCCAGGACAAGCCTGCCAGCAACCATCTCATCAGCAGCCTGCAGGAGGAGAAATATGGTTGTCAAAAAATTGCCCAAGGAATGAGCCAAGCCGCATGGCTGCCAATGTGATAAGGATGCAACCAGGGCTGGCGGTTACTCATGTGAAGGACATAAAGTCTTCTTTTCAACTGTTCAGCCCAGACACCATCCAGAAAATCATTCTGGACTGCACTAATTTGGAGGGAAGTTGTGATTTTGGAGAGAGATGAAAGGTGATGGACCAAACTAATTTACATGCATACTTTGGGGTTCTTATCCTTGCTGGTGTTTTCAGATCCAATGGGGGAATCCACAGAATCCCTGTGGGATGCAGAAACTGGAAGATAACTTTTCCGTGCAACAATGTCTCTGGAAAACTTCCACATTATTTCCAGGATTATCCGCTTCGATAACTGAGACACCAGACCAGCTCGGCGTCAGAGAGACAAGCCAGCTGCATTCAGGTCAGTGTGGGACAAGTGGGAGGACTGCCTTCCCCTGTTTTACAACCCTGGGCTCAACGTTACTGTTGATGAGCAGCTTGTGCCATTTAGGGACCGCAAAATATGGAATCAAGATCTGGGCTGCCTGTGATGCTGCTTCATCATATGCGTGGAACTTGCAAGTGTATAAGGGGAAGCCAGATGGAGGAGCCCCTGAGAAGAACCAAGGGATGTGGATTGTCCTGGACGTGACACAGGGTCTCCGTGACCACAACATCTCATGCGATAACTTTTTTACTTTGCACAAGCTGGGACAGGAGCTCCTCAAGAGGAAGCTGACGATGGTAGGGACAGTGCGAAAAAACAAGACAGATCTCCCACCTCAGCTGTTGAATACACAGAACAGGCCTATCAATTGTTGTGTTCAAGGCCTTTCAAAGTGCCAAAGAAAGGCAAAAATGTGGTACTGAGTACACTGCATAGGGATGGGAGAATCTGTGGCCAGGAACATCAAAAATCAGAAATCATAATGTGGGGTGGACAGTTTAGACAAGCTGTTGATTGGCTACAGCTGCTAAAGAAGAATCCAAATTGGAACAGAGGGAAGCTCCAGAGGAGACAGCTCTTTCTCGAGGAGCTGGGCAAGGCATTGGTAAGACCTCACATCCAGAGGAGGCAACATATCCCAAGGACCCCAGCTTCTGTAGCCATGGTGAGGAGGATTCAGGAGGCGTCATATCCCAAGGACCCCAGCTTCTGCAGCCATCGTGAGGAGGATTTAGGAGGAGGATGCTGGTGCCCCATCCGTCCCGACCCACAGAACCAACAACTCCAATACCGGAAGTGTGAGTGATGTTGTTGCATTTGTGTGTGTCTGACTCTCCTACCTCGGCCTGCTGTAACTATATATGTAATTGAGATGTTAGTAAAATTCCTGAACTAAGTGTTTTCATCATTCTAGATTGCAGCCGGTAGCAACAAGAAGTTGAAGGTGTGTAGACTGGCCTTAATTTGTGTTCAATAGAGCTCATTTATCATTTCCATAAAATACTGTATGTAAAATGTGTCCTTCCAGTTTGTTCAGATCAAAGCAATGAACATCAATAGTGATGAAAATCTTGTTTCATTTATATTTGGTCAAGATAAACATGATTTATTCCTCCCGTGTCTTGATTATAATTTTTTTTTTTTACGAATAGTGCTTTTATTGATAAATGTGATCTAGCAGGTAAATGGCAAATATTAATTAGGGATTAGTGGGACGCTAGCGTCCCACCTGCGACAACATCCGGTAAAACTCTTTAGGCATCATCAGCCGAGGTGTCGGTTTTGGAGAGTCTGGCGTGCCCAAAGTAAAATACCTGCCACTCAGGCCCAGAAACTAGGATATGCAGAGCGCCAAATTCAAATTACAAAAATAGTCATATTAATTAATACAGACATTAAACAGGACAGGAACAGCTTCAGCACCGAGTAACATAACGACGTACGAACAATAAATCCTGAAGCAGGGAACAGACAGATATAGGGGAGGTAATGACACAGGTGATTGAGTCCAGGTGAGTCCAATAATCGCTGATGCGCATGACGGGGGAAGGCAGGTGTGCGTAATGATGGTGGCAGGAGTGTGTAATGATGGGGATCCTGGAGCCCTCGATGCGGGAGGGAGCGGGAGCAGGCGTGACAATAACAGGTTGACTTTCATTTGGCAGCAATAACCTCAACCAAACATTTTCTGTAGTTGCGGATCAGACCTGTCCAACGGTCAGGAGGAATGTTGGACCATTCCTCTTTACAAAACTGTTTCAGTTCAGCAATATTCTTGAGATGTCTGGTGTGAACTGTTCTCTTGAGGTCATGCAGCAGCATCTCAGTCGGATTGAGGTCAGGACTTACTGGGCCACTCCAGAAAGTGTATTTTCTTCTGTTGAAGCCATTCTGTTGTTGACTTACTTCTGTTTTGGTTTGTTGTCCTGTTGCATCACCCAACTTCTGTTGAACTTCAATTGTCGGACAGATAACCTTACATTCTCCTGCAAAATGTCTTGATAAGCTTGGGAATTCATTTTTCCGTCGATGATAGCAAGCTGTCCAGGCCCTGAGGCAGCAAAACAGCCGCAAACCATGATGCTCCCTCCACCATACTTTACAGTTGGGATGAGGTTTTGATGTTGGTGTGCTGTGCCTTTTTTTCTCCACACATAGTGTTGTGTGTTCCTTCCAAACAACTCAAGTGTAGTTTCATCTGTCTACAGAATATTTTGCCAGTAGTGCTGTGGAACATCCAGGTACTCTTTTGCTAACTTCAGACGTGCAGCAATGTTTTTTTTGGACAGCAGTGGCTTCTTCCGTGGTGTCCTCCCATGAACATTTCTTGTTTAGTGTTTTACGTATCGTAGACTCGTCAACAGAGATGTTAGCATCTTCCAGAGATTTCTGTAAGTCTTTAGCTGACATTCTAGGATTCTTCTTAACCTCATTGAGCATTCTGCGCTGTGCTCTTGCAGTCATCTTTGTCTTACCGTGGACTGACTTTTAGAGAAACCCCTTCCAGTTTCATGCAGGTCAACAATTGTTAATCTTAGGTCTTCTGAGATCTCTTTTGTTCGAGGCATGGTTCACATCAGGCAACGCTTCTTGTGAAAAGCAAACTCAAATTTTGTGAGTGTTTTTTATGGGGCAGGGCAACTCTAACCAACATCTCCAATCTCGTCTCATTGATTGGACTCCAGGTTAGCTGACTCCTGGAGAAGTCATTAGCCTAGGGGTTCACATACTTTTTCCAACCTACACTGTGAATGTTTAAATGATGTATTCAATATAGACAAGAAAAATACAATAATTTGTGTGTTATTAGTTCAAGCAGACCTGTGTTTGTCTGTTGTTATGACTTAGCCCTCAAATTTATGCAGAAATCCAGGTAATTTCAAAGGGTTCACAATGCTTTTTCTTGCCACTGTAATTAGCAACTTATTTTTTGTCACTTAACAGTCTCCTAATATACTGTACGTCCATAAATGTTTTCAACAGGGTACCGTGGGGACCTTCAGACAAGTCTTGTGAGGTCGGTGGGTGTCTAGAGCAAAACAATCGACAGGTACGAGCCTCACCTTTCCACAGAGGGAAAGTGTGTAGCACAAACTGTTTTGGAAGCTACAGACAGACAGTTGGCAGATCGGCTGTACCGACTTCAGACGAGTCCCAAGACACTTGTGGGGGACCAAGAGCAAAACGTCTGGAGTGCTACGTGCGGAGTACATCCCCATAATAGCTTGTAGGTCAAACTATTTGGAAGCTACAGACGATTTTCTGAGAAGATTGATTTTCAGAATGTCTCATGGTCTGACGAACACCACCCTAGTTCTGCCACCTTTCAGCACAGATGGGTTGTCTCATGGTCTGACGAACACCACCCTAGTTCTGCCACCTTTCAGCACAGATGGGTTGTCTCATGGTCTGACGAACACCACCCTAGTTCTGCCACCTTTCAGCACAGATGGGTTGTCTCATGGTCTGACGAACACCACCCTAGTTCTGCCACATTTCAGCACAGATGGGTTGTCTCATGGTCTGACGAACACCAACCTAGTTCTGCCACAAAGGTCTTATCATGACTTAACATCTGAAAGAAAATCTGCAAGCTAAAATCTATAATTTGGATACAATCTTCTGTTTTTCCCACACTAAGGTCTGCATATGTGTGAACATGAGTGTCTGACTGTGTGTGTTGAGATACAGGGGGAGAGAGAGTGAAATGGAGGGAGAGAGAGAGAGAGAGAAATGGAGAAAGAGAGAAATGGAGGGAGCGAGAGAGAGAGAGAGAGAGAGAGAGAGAGAGAGAGAGAGAGAGAGAGAGAGGCATAGAGGGATGGAAGACATGCACTGAGATAATCATTAAAAAGAGTGTGGCCTGTCCAGCCTTGATTGGTCGAACGAGAGTCACTTCCCAGGAAGTGAGCAGAAATCCAGCCGTGTCATTGGTGGAGCACAGAGATCCAGCCGTGTCATTGGTGGAGCCGTATGGAGAAGCCGTGTCATTGGTGGAGCCGTGACGCCAGGTGGCAGGCTCACAGGCAGGAGTGTTATCTGGTGGTACGAGTGCTGAAGCTGTTTCACCAACAAGGCTGCTTGACTCTGTGTGTTTGTGCAGGATGGCTTTATGTTGTGTCTATATGTCTGCTCGTGTGTGCGTGTTTGTCTACTTGACTGTGTGTGTGTGTGTGTGTGTGTATCTCATCATTACCTTGAGAGTGTGTATGAGTGTTAGTGATGCCTACAGTAAAATGGAATATCGAAATAAATATTGGACTATAAATTGTGCCTTCCTGTATTATACCGATGCTAACATGTGTAATCTATTCTACTGAGACTTTATGTTCCTATTCTTCTCTTTCATCATTTCTTATCGCTGTTGCATTGTTGAGAAGGAACCTGCAGCTCAGCATTTAGTTGGACGAGGTAGCCTAGTGGTTAGAGCGTAGGGGCGGCAGGTAGCCTAGTGGTTAGAGCGTAGGGGCGGCAGGTAGCCTAGTGGTTAGAGTGTAGGGGCGGCAGGTAGTCTAGTGGTAAGAGCGTAGGGGCGGCAGGTAGTCTAGTGGTTAGAGTGTAGGGGCGGCAGGTAGCCTGGTGGTTAGAGTGTAGGGCGGCAGGTAGTCTAGTGGTTAGAGTGTAGGGGCGGCAAGTAGCCTGGTGGTTAGAGCGTGGGCGACAAGTAGCCTAGTGGTTGGGCGTGGGGCGACGGGTAGCCTGGTGGTTAGAGTGTAGGGGCGACAGGTAGCCTGGTGGTTAGAGCGTAGGGAGGCAGGTAGCCTGGTGGTTAGAGGGTAGGTGCGGCAGGTGGTTAGGCGTGGGGCGGACGGGTAGCCTAGTGGTTAGAGCGTAGGGGCGGCAGGTAGTCTGGTGGTTAGAGTGTAGGGCGACGGGTAGCCTGGTGGTTAGAGTGTAGGGCGGCAGGTAGTCTGGTGGTTAGAGTGTGGGGCGACAAGTAGCCTGGTGGTTAGAGCGTGGGCGGCAGGTAGCCTGGTGGTTAGAGCGTGGGGCGGCAGGTAGCCTGGTGGTAGGCGTAGGGGTGGCAGGTAGCCTAGGGGTTAGAGTGTAGGGCGGGCAGGTAGCCTGGTGGTTAGAGTGTAGGGGCGACAGGTAGCCTGGTGGTTAGGCGTGGGGGCAGGTAGCCTGGTGGTTGGGCGTGGGGCGGCAGGTAGCCTGGTGGTTAGAGTGTAGGGAGGCAGGTAGCCTGGTGGTTAGAGCGTAGGGGCGGCAGGGTAGCCTGGTGGTTGGAGTGTAGAGGGCGGCAGGTAGCCTGGTGGTTAGAGCGTGGGGCGACAGGTAGCCTAGTGGTTAGGCGTGGGGCGGCAGGTAGTCTAGTGGTTAGAGTGTAGGGGCGGCAAGTAGCCTTGTGGTTAGAGCGTAGGGGCGGCAGGTAGCCTAGTGGTTAGAGCGTAGGGGAGGCAGGTAGCCTAGTGGTTAGAGTGTAGGGGCGGCAGGGTAGCCTAGTGGTTAGAGTGTAGGGGGGGCAGGTAGCCTAGTGGTTAGAGTGTAGGGGTGGCAGGTAGCCTGGTGGTTGGGCGTAGGGCGGCAGGTAGTCTAGTGGTTAGAGTGTAGGGGAGGCAGGTAGCCTAGTGGTTAGAGTGTAGGGGCGGCAGGTAGCCTAGTGGTTAGAGCGTAGGGGCGGCAAATCTGTCATTCTGCCCCTGAACAAGGCAGTTAACCCAGTGTTCCGTCATTATAAAAAATAATTTGTTCTTAACTGACTTGCCTGGTTAAATAAAGTAGTTGGACGATGTACAGTGGGGCAAAAAAGTATTTAGTCAGCCACCAATTGTGCAAGTTCTCTCACTTAAAAAGATGAGAGAGGCCTGTAATTTTCATCATAGGTACACTTCAACTATGACAGACAAAATGAGGAAAAAAAATCCAGAAAATCACATTGTAGGATTTTTTATGAATTTATTTGCAAATTATGGTGGAAAATAAGTATTTGGTCAATAACAAAAGTTTATCTCAATACTTTGTTATATACCCTTTGTTGGCAATGACAGAGGTCAAATGTTTTCTGTAAGTCTTCACAAGGTTTTCACACACTGTTGCTGGTATTTTGGCCCATTCCTCCATGCAGATCTCCTCTAGAGCAGTGATGTTTTGGGGCTGTCGCTGGGCAACACGGACTTTCAACTCCCTCCAAATATTTTCTATGGGGTTGAGATCTGGAGACTGGCTAGAGCCACTCCAGGACCTTGAAATGCTTCTTCGAAGCCACTCCTTCGTTGCCAGAGCGGTGTGTTTGGGATCATTGTCATGCTGAAAGACCCAGCCACGTTTCATCTTCAATGCCCTTGCTGATGGAAGGAGGTTTTCACTCAAAATCTCACGATACATGGCCCCATTCATTCTTTCCTTTACACGGATCAGTCGTCCTGGTCCCTTTGCAGAAAAACAGCCCCAAAGCATGATGTTTCCACCCCCATGCTTCACAGTAGGTATGGTGTTCTTTGGATGCAACTCAGCATTCTTTGTCCTCCAAACACGACGAGTTGAGTTTTTACCAAAAAGTTATATTTTGGTTTCATCTGACATTCTCCCAATCCTCATCTGGATCATCCAAATGCTCTCTAGCAAACTTTAGACGGGCCTGAACATGTCTGGCACTGCAGGATTTGAGTCCCTGGCGGCGTAGTGTGTTACTGATGGTAGGCTTTGTTACTTTGGTCCCAGCTCTCTGCAGGTCATTCACTAGGTCCCCGTGTGGTTCTGGGATTTTTGCTCACCGTTCTTGTGATCATTTTGACCCCACGGGTGAGATCTTGCGTGGAGCCCCAGATCGAGGAAGATTATCAGTGGTCTTGTATGTCTTCCATTTCCTAATAATTGCTCCCACAGTTGATTTCTTCAAACCAAGCTGCTTACCTATTGCAGATTCAGTCTTCCCAACCTGGTGCAGGTCTACAATTTTGTTTCTGGTGTCTTTAACAGCTCTTTGGTCTTGGCCATAGTGGAGTTTGGAGTGTGACTGTTTGAGGTTGTGGACAGGTGTCTTTTATACTGATAACAAGTTCAAACAGGTGCCATTAATACAGGTAATGAGTGGAGGACAGAGGAGCCTCTTAAAGAAGAAGTTACAGGTCTGTGAGAGCCAGAAATCTTGCTTGTTTGTATGTGACCAAATACTTATTTTCCACCATAATTTGCAAATAAATTCATAAAAAATCCTACAATGTGATTTTCTGGATTTTCTTTCCTCATTTTGTCTGTCATAGTTGAAGTGTACCTATGATGAAAATTACAGGCCTCTCTCATCTTTTTAAGTGAGAGAACTTGCACAATTGGTGGCTGACTAAATACTTTTTTTCCCCACTGTATACCATGCCTATCCCTTCTACATATGACCAATAAAACTTGAAACTACACTACAGGTCAATGTTTTAAGAACACCAAACTCATTCAAGAGTTTTTCTTTATTTTTACATTGTAGAATAATAGTGAAGACATCAAAACTATGAAATAACACATAGGGAATTATGTAGTAACCAAAAAAGGGTTAAACACATCAAACATGTTTTTTCAAATAGTTTTTGCACACTCGGCATCCTTTCAACCAGCTTCATGAGGTAGTCACGTGGAATGCAATTAACAGGTGTGCCTTCTTAAAAGATAATTTGTGGAATTTCTTTCATTCTTAATGCGTTTGAGCCAATCAGTTGTGTTGTGACAAGGTAGGGGTGTTACACACACACACACACCTTAAACCCATACACACACATATATATATCTTAAACACACATACAGACACATACACACACACACCTTAAACCCATACACACACACATATATATCTTAAACACACATACAGACACATACACACACACACCTTAAACCCATACACACACACATATATATCTTAAACACACATACAGACACATACACACACACACCTTAAACCCATACACACACACATATATCTTAAACACACATACAGACACATACACACACACACACACACACACACACACACACACACACACACACACACACACACACACACACACACACACACACACACACACACACACACACACACACACACACACACACACACACACACACACCTTAAACCCATCCACACACACATACACACACACACACACACACACACACACACACACACACACACACACACACACACACACACACACACACCTTAAACCCATCCACACACACACACACATATATCTTAAACACACATACAGACACATGCACACACACACACACACACACAAACAAACACACCCACACACACACACACACATCTTACACTCATACATACACACATATATCTTAAAAGTAGAAGAGTAATTTAATGAAAGTAGAGAGGGAGCATTTTCTTCCACTATTCATCTCTCTCTCTCTCCTTTTCTCTCTCACTCTAATTCCCCCTCTCTCTCGGCCTCCATTTTCCATCTCTCTGTGTAAATGTCACAGCATCCCTCATTCTCCACACGTCTCTCCCACTATCCTCTCCTCTGTTGACCTATTTCTTTCAATCTTCCTGTAAAATGTCTGACTTCTCTCTCTCTCTCTCTCTCTCTCTCTCTCTCTCTCTCTCTCTCTCTCTCTCTCGCTCTCTCTAACCATTTTCAATGAGTGCCTAATCGTAGTGGTTTAACCCTAGTT
Source organism: Brachymystax lenok tsinlingensis (assembly GCA_030435695.1). NCBI lineage: Eukaryota > Metazoa > Chordata > Actinopteri > Salmoniformes > Salmonidae > Brachymystax > Brachymystax lenok. Next base: position 37,617,602 of record CM059806.1, read on the forward strand.
ATCGTGACTGTGAGTCATGGATCACTTGTGTGTGTGTGTGTGTGTGTGTGTAAGAGTGTGTGAGAGTGAGAGTCGTGGATCACTCCTGACCCAGTTTCCGCAACAGCTGAATTTCTTTGTTATTGTATCTGAACCATGAGTCAAAGGTTAAAGGTCAGAGGTCACATTTAGGGTCAGGAGGTCATGCAAACGTAATCTGGCCAGGAAGTCGGATGCCCAATAAAATCGACCCCTTAACTCATACCCGCCAGGCACATGTGTAGAACTGAACAAAGCAATATACTATATGGTAACATCCACCCTCCTACGTTTCCCTCTGACATACTAGAGAGGAATATTAGTCACTGTACTGTAAAAAAGGCATTGCTGGAATGCAGGAAGTTGTCGATTCTAACTCATTCAATAACAAGACAGAGGAAGAATCCTCCGATGCTAATGCCTCACCAACACTGAATGAACACCAAGCTGCTTTTTTTTTTAAATGGCGTCTATTCACAGCCAGACAATACGGAGAGACAATGGACAAGAAAAATACATTGTGGAGAGGGCTATTGTGTGAGAAAGAGATAGAGGGAGAAAGAGAGCAACTGTAAGAGCTTTATTATGACTGAATTGAAGACAGCGGACGAATGTACACGCTGTGGCTGCATCCTAATGTACACGCTGAGGCTGCATCCTAATGTACACGCTGTGGCTGCATCCTAATGTACACGCTGTGGCTGCATCCTAATGTACACGCTGTGGCTGCATCCTGATGTACACGCTGTGGCTGCATCCTAATGTACACGCTGTGGCTGCATCCTAATGTACACGCTGTGGCTGCATCCTAATGTACACGCCGCGGCTGCATCCTAATGTACACGCTGTGGCTGCATCCTAATGTACACGCTGTGACTGCATCCTGATGTACACGCTGTGACTGCATCCTGATGTACACGCTGTGGCTGCATCCTAATGTACACGCCGTGGCTGCATCCTAATGTACACACTGTGGCTGCATCCTAATGTACACGCTGTGACTGCATCCTAATGTACACGCTGTGGCTGCATCCTAATGTACACACTGTGGCTGCATCCTAATGTACACGCCGTGGCTGCATCCGAATGTACACGCCGTGGCTGCATCCTAATGTACACTGTGGCTGCATCCTGATGTACACACTGTGGCTGCATCCTAATGTACACGCTGTGACTGCATCCGAATGTACACGCCGTGGCTGCATCCTAATGTACACTGTGGCTGCATCCTAATGTATACAGAGAGGCTGCATCCTAATGTATACAGAGAGGCTGCATCCTAATGTACACGCTGTGGCTGCATCCTCATATACACACAGCCACCCGTACAGGCTCCCGTACAGCCATCCATACAGCCATCCATACAGGCTCCCGTACAGCCATCCATACAGGCTCCCGTACAGCCATCCATACAGGCTCCCGTACAGCCATCCGTACAGGCTCCCGTACAGCCATCCATACAGGCTCCCGTACAGCCATCCGTACAGGCTCCCGTACAGCCATCCATACAGGCTCCCGTACAGCCATCCATACAGGCTCCCGTACAGCCATCCATACATGCTCCCGTACAGCCATCCATACATGCTCCCGTACAGCCATCCATACATGCTCCCGTACAGCCATCCATACAGCCCTGGCACAACAGAGTCTAAGGACTGTGAATAATAACGTATTATATATGAGGCTACTCAGCTCAGCCACAAAAGGGAGGTTGTAAAAGGGAGCAGAAAATGGAAGGTGGAAATAAAACATACAAATGTAGTTTTTTTGGCTCCTACAGATTGTCTCGGCCATACGCTGTACGCTCAAAAATATGTGGTTTCAGCCTTGGTTAAATACGCACCGCTGTCTCCTCCTTATATGGTTCCCAAAGAAGGTCTGAAAAGAGGAACGTGTAGATGGAGGGATGTAACACACAGACACACACACGCACAGGTGTGACGGACACACCTTGGCAAGTCGGTGAATATCCAGAGACAATCTGGGAAGATTAAAAAAAGGTACCTGAAGAAAACTACCCAGAAAATAACCCTCTAGTCACAGTATAGTAGCAGTAGTAATAGTATAGTAGTAGAAGAGTAGTAGAATAGTTGCAGTGTAGTAGTATCAGTAGTAGTATAGTAGTAGTAGTAGTAGTAGTAACAGTAATAGTGTAGTTGTAGTATAGTAGTAGCAGTAGTAGTATAGTAGTAGTAGTAGTAGTATAGTAGTAGCAGTAGTAGTATAGTAGTAGTAGTAGTAGTAGTATAGTAGTAGCAGTATAGTAGCAGTAGTAGTAGTAACAGTAATGGTGCGGTTGTGTGGTATGGTAGTAGCAGTGGTGGTATGGTAGTAGTGGTAGTGGTAGTAGTAGCAGTGTAAGTATAGTGGCAGTAGTGGTGGTGGTGGTAAGTATGAGTAAGTAAAATGGTTGTGGTGTGGTAGTAGTGGTAATGGTAGCCGGTATGGTAGTGGTATTGGTAATGGTATGGTAGTGGGAATGGCTGTGGTGTGGTGGTGGTATGGTAGTGGTAGCCGGTGAGTGGTGGTAACGGTAATGGTGCGGTTGTGGTATGGTGGTAGCGGTGGTGGTATGGTAGTGTGGTGGTAGTGGTGGTGGCAGTATAGTGGCAGTGGTGGTGGTGGTGGTAAAGAGGAGAGTAAAGTAAAATGGTTGTGGTGTGGTGGTGGTGGTAATGGTGGCGGTATGGTGGTGGTGTTAGTAATGGTGTAGTGGTGGAGATGGCTGTGGTGTGGTGGTGGTGTGGTGGTAGTGGTGGTGGTGGTGGTGAGGTGGTAGCGGTGGTGGTGGTAGTGGTGGTGAGTGGTAGTGGTGGTGGTGAGTAGTGGTGGTGGTGTGGTAGTGGTGGTAGTGGTGTGGTTGGTGGTATGGTGGTGGTGTGGGAGTGGTAGAGTGGTGCAATACATTATGGTGAGTGGTGGTAGTGGTGGTGGTGGTGGTGGTGGTGGTGGTATTATTGGTGGTGGTGGTGGTGTAGTGTTGGTATCGGTAGGTATTGGGTATGGTGGTGAGTGGTGGTGAGTGGTAGTGGTGGTGAGTGAGTGGTGAGTGGTTGTGTTGCTGCTGGTGGTGGTGGTGGTGGTAGTGGTAGTGGTAGTGAGTAGTGGTGAGTAGTGGTGGTGGTGGTGGTATGGTGAGTGATGTGGTTGGTGGTATGGTAGTGGTGTGAGAGTGGTGGAGAGTGGTGCAGTGCATTTATGGTGGTGGTAGTGGTAGAGTGGTAGTGGTGGTGGTAGTAGTGGTGGTAGTGGTGTGGCGGTACTGTTATTGGTGGTGAGTAGTGGTATGGTGGTGGTATGGTGAGATTAGTATGGTGGTGCTATGGTGGTAGTGGTAGTGGTGGCAGTGGTGGTAGTGGTATGGTCGTGGTGTGGTGGCGGTGGTGGGGTGTGGTGGTGGTAGTGGTATTGGTGGTGGTAGTGGTAGTGGTGGTAGTGGTGGTGGTAGTGGTATGGTGGAGTATAGTGGTGGTGGTATGGTGGTAGTGGTAGTGGTGGTAGTGGTAGTGGTAGTGGTGAGTGGTAGTGCTAGTGGTAGTGGCAGTGGCAGTGGTATGGTAGCGGTGGTGGTAGTGTCGTGGTGTGGTAGTAGTAGTGAGTATAGTGTGAGTATGGTGGAGTATGGTAGTAGTATTGGTTGTATAGTAGTTGTGGTGTGGTGTAGTGGCAGCAGCAGTGGCAGTGCAGTGGCAGTGGTGGTAGCGGTAGCAGTGGCATGGTGGTAGTGGTAGTAGTAGTGGTAGTAGTGGTAGTAGTAGTAGTGGTAGTAGTGGTATGTAGTTGTAGTAGTATAGCAGTATAGTGGAAGTATAGTAGTAGTATTAGTTGTATAGTATTAGTGGTAGTATTAGTAGTAGTATAGTGGAAGCATAGTATTAGTATTAGTAGTATAGTAGCAGTGTTAGTAGTGTCGTAGTATAGTAGTAGTAGTAGTAGTATAGTAGTATAGTGGAAGTATAGTAGTAGTAGTAGTTGTATAGTAGTTGTGGTAGTAGCAGTAGCAGTAGCCTAGTAGTAGTAGTTGTAGCAGTAGCAGTAGCAGTAGTAGTATAGAAGTAGTAGAAGTTGTACAATACATTATAGTAGTAATAGTAGTAGTAGTAGTAGTAGTAGTAGTAATAGTAGTAGCAGTAGTAGTAGCAGTAGTAGCAGTAGCAGTAGCAGTAGCAGTAGTAGTAGAAACATGGCTCACTCGGGATACGTTACCAGAGTCAGTACAGCCACTGGGTATAAGAAGAAGGGCGGGGGTGTGTGTCTTATGATTAACGAGTCGTGGTGTGATCTTAACAACATACAGGGACTCAAGTCCTTTTGTTCACTTGACCTAGAATTCCTTGCGATCAAATGCGGACCGCATTATCTACCAAGAGAATGCTCTTTGATTATAATCACAACCGTATCTATATATATCCCCCCCAAATCAGAAACCTCGACGGCCCTGAAAGAACTTCATTGGACTGTATGTAAACTGGAAACCACATATCCTGAGGCTGCATTTATTGTAGCTGGGGATTTTAACTTCTTAGGGAGCGGCAGCTGAGGTGTCGGTTTTGGAGAGTCTGGCGTGCCCAAAGTAAAAAGCCTGCCACTCAGGCCCAGAAACTAGGATATGCACATAATTAGTACTATTGGATAGGAAACACTCTGAAGTTTCTAAAACAGTTAAAATATTGTCTGTGAGTATAACAGAACTGATATAGCAGGCGAAACCCCGAGGAATTTCTGTTCTGGAAAAAGCGTTTTTGACACATTGCCTCATTTTGAACCCCTCCCTATTGAAAACAGCTATATATGGGAGTAAGATTGCAGTACCTATTGCTTCCACTGGATGTCAACAGTTTCTAGACAGTGTTTGGTGATGTTAGGTTGCTCTGGATGGTAATAGAAGAAGAATTTGGAAATAGTCACCGGATATAAACAGAAGAGGAGGCGCGTTCACCGGCTCGAGCGCGCTGTGGTTTTTTCCTTTCCTATCGTCCAGTTTATAATCCGGTTGAAATATTATAGTAAATATACATAAAAGTGTTCCTAAGGATACATTATCAATGATGTTTGATTGTTCTTGGACAAGTGTATAGGTATAGGTTGAACGCGTTCTCTTCACGGTTCAATGGGCGAGTGGACGCTGTATTTTATGAACATAACGCGCCAACCAAACTGAGATTTATGGACATAAACAATGACTTTTTCTAACAAAAGAAGCATGAATTGTCTTGCTTGGACACTTCGGACTATCCTCAGCAGAAGATCATCAAAGGTAAGCGATTGTATATTAGCGATTTTATGCATTTTGTCAGACCCGCGTTGGTTATGGATGCTCCACGTGTTCAGGTCTGTTCAACGCTGGTCCGACCAATCTGATTCCACGCTTCAAGATTGCTTCGATCACGTGGACTGGGATATGTTCAGGACAGCATCGGACAACAACATTGATTAATACGTTGATTCGGTGAGCGAGTTTTTTAGCAAGTGCAGATGTGATGTTGTACCCACGGTGACTATTAAAACCAGAAACCAGTGGATTGATTACAGCATTTGTACAAAACTGAAAGCGCGAACCACCGCTTTTAAACATGACCGAATACAAACAGTGTAGTTATTCCCTCCGCAAGGCAATCAAACAAGCTAAGCGTCAGTATAGAGAAAAAGTAGAGTTGCAATTCAACGGCTCAGACACGAGACGAGACGTATGTGGCAGGGTCTACAGAAAATCACGGGCTACAAAAAAGAAAACTAGCCCAGTCGCGGCCATCGCTCATCCATATATTTATATGTACATATTCTTGATCATTCCTTTACACTTGTGTGTATAAGGTAGTTGTTGTGAAATTGTTAGTTTACTTGTTAGATACTACTGCACGGTCGGAACTAGAAGCACAAGCATTTCGCTACAATCACATTAAAATCTGCTAACCACGTGTATGTGACCAATAAAATTAGATTTGACTTGATATGATTTGAGCAGTAGTAGTAGTAGAAGTAGGAGAAGTAGTATAGCAGTAGTACAGTACTAGTATTGTAGTAGCATAGTAGCAGTAGTAGTATAGTAGTAGAAGTAGCATTATAGTAGTAGTAGTAGTAGTAGTAGTAGTAGTAGTAGTAGTAGTAGTAGTATAATAGTAAGATATGTAGTAGCATAGTGGTAGTAGTAGTAGTAGTAGTAGTAGTAGCAGTATAGAAGTAGTAGTATAGTAGTAGTAGAAGTGTAGTAGTATAGCTGTATATACGTAGTATAGTAGTTCTTGATGGTATGGTGGTAGAAGTAGCGGTATAGAATTAGTGGTAGTAGTAGTAGTGGTAGTCGAGTGGTAGTCGTGGTGGTGGTAGTGGTGGTAGTGGTGGTAGTAGTAGTGGTGGTGGTGGTAGTAGTAATAGTAGTAGTGGTAGTAGTAGTGGTGGTATAAGTGGTGGTAGTAGTCGTGGTGGTGGTAGTAATAGTAGTAATGGTAGTAGTAGTGGTGGTGGTGGTAGTAGTAGTGGTAGTAGTATTAGTAGTAGTAGTAGTAGTAGTGGTGGTGGTGGTAGTAGTAGTAGTAGTAGTGGTAGTAGTAGTAGTAGTAGTGGTAGTAGTGGTAGTGGTAGTAGTGGTAGTAGTGGTAGTAGTAATAGTAGTAATAGTAGTAGTAGTGGTAGTGGTAGTGGTAGTGGTAGTAGTAATAGAAGTAGTAGTAGAAGCAGTAGAGAGAGAGAGAGAGAGAGAGAGAGAGAGGGAGAGAGAGAGAAATATTCCTCACCAAGAGATTCATTATTCACAGAAATGACTACATTTATTCCACATTTTAACTTATTAAACCCAGAGGAAAAACTAAAAATACTCATGGGCGAAGGAGCAACGGTTCCTCTTGCAGCCAAATATGTATTTGCCTGCCATAGCCTGAGGGACACTGAATAGTAACATCTGCATAGTACGTATTATTACTATAATTGTTATTACTTTTATTGTTATTGCTATTATTATTGTTGTTTGTCCTTCCAAATAGTAGTGGTAATGACAGCAGTTTAATGATGGTGGTGGTAGTAGTACTGTGGTAGTGATGAGGATGGTAGTTGTAGTACTGTAGTAGTGATGAGGATGGTAGTTGTAGTACTGATGTAGTAATGAGGATGGTAGTTGTAGTACTGTAGTAGTAATGAGGATGGTAGTTGTAGTACTGTAGTAGTAATGAGGATGGTAGTTGTAGTACTGTAGTAGTAATGAGGATGGTAGTTTTAGTACTGTAGTAGTAATGAGGATGGTAGTTGTAGTACTGTAGTAGTGATGAGGATGGTAGTTGTAGTACTGATGTAGTAATGAGGATGGTAGTTGTAGTACTGTAGTAGTGATGAGGATGGTAGTTGTAGTACTGTAGTAGTGATGAGGATGGTAGTTGTAGTACTGTAGTAGTGATGAGGATGGTAGTTTTAGTACTGTAGTAGTAATGAGGATGGTAGTTGTAGTACTGTAGTAGTGATGAGGATGGTAGTTGTAGTACTGTAGTAGTAATGAGGATGGTAGTTGTAGTACTGATGTAGTAATGAGGATGGTAGTTGTAGTACTGTAGTAGTAATGAGGATGGTAGTTGTAGTACTGTAGTAGTAATGAGGATGGTAGTTGTAGTACTGTAGTAGTAATGAGGATGGTAGTTGTAGTACTGTAGTAGTAATGAGGATGGTAGCTGTAGTACTGTAGTAGTAATGAGGATGGTAGTTGTAGTACTGTAGTAGTAATGAGGATGGTAGTTGTAGTACTGTAGTAGTAATGAGGATGGTAGTTGTAGTACTGTAGTAGTGATGAGGATGGTAGTTGTAGTACTGATGTAGTAATGAGGATGGTAGTTGTAGTACTGTAGTAGTGATGAGGATGGTAGTTGTAGTACTGTAGTAGTGATGAGGATGGTAGTTGTAGAACTGTAGTAGTGATGAGGATGGTAGTTGTAGTACTGATGTTGTAATGAGGATGGTAGATGTAGTACTGTAGTAGTGATGAGGATGGTAGTTGTAGTACTGATGTAGTAATGAGGATGGTAGTTGTAGTACTGTAGTAGTAATGAGGATGGTAGTTGTAGTACTGTAGTAGTAATGAGGATGGTAGTTGTAGTACTGTAGTAGTAATGAGGATGGTAGTTGTAGTACTGTAGTAGTAATGAGGATGGTAGTTGTAGTACTGTAGTAGTAATGAGGATGGTAGTTGTAGTACTGTAGTAGTGATGAGGATGGTAGTTGTAGTACTGTAGTAGTGATGAGGATGGTAGTTGTAGTACTGTAGTAGTAATGAGAATGGTAGTTGTAGTACTGTAGTAGTGATGAGGATGGTAGTTGTAGTACTGTAGTAGTGATGAGGATGGTAGTTGTAGTACTGATGTTGTAATGAGGATGGTAGATGTAGTACTGTAGTAGTGATGAGGATGGTAGTTGTAGTACTGATGTAGTAATGAGGATGGTAGTTGTAGTACTGTAGTAGTAATGAGGATGGTAGTTGTAGTACTGTAGTAGTAATGAGGATGGTAGTTGTAGTACTGTAGTAGTAATGAGGATGGTAGTTTTAGTACTGTAGTAGTAATGAGGATGGTAGTTGTAGTACTGTAGTAGTGATGAGGATGGTAGTTGTAGTACTGATGTAGTAATGAGGATGGTAGTTGTAGTACTGTAGTAGTGATGAGGATGGTAGTTGTAGTACTGTAGTAGTGATGAGGATGGTAGTTGTAGTACTGTAGTAGTGATGAGGATGGTAGTTTTAGTACTGTAGTAGTAATGAGGATGGTAGTTGTAGTACTGTAGTAGTGATGAGGATGGTAGTTGTAGTACTGTAGTAGTAATGAGGATGGTAGTTGTAGTACTGTAGTAGTAATGAGGATGGTAGTTGTAGTACTGTAGTAGTAATGAGGATGGTAGTTGTAGTACTGTAGTAGTAATGAGGATGGTAGTTGTAGTACTGTAGTAGTGATGAGGATGGTAGTTGTAGTACTGTAGTAGTAATGAGGATGGTAGTTGTAGTACTGTAGTAGTGATGCGGATGGTAGTTGTAGTACTGATGTAGTAATGAGGATGGTAGTTGTAGTACTGATGTAGTAATGAGGATGGTAGTTGTAGTACTGTAGTAGTGATGAGGATGGTAGTTGTAGTACTGATGTAGTAATGAGGATGGTAGTTGTAGTACTGTAGTAGTGATGAGGATGGTAGTTGTAGTACTGTAGTAGTGATGAGGATGGTAGTTGTAGTATTGTAGTAGTGATGAGGATGATAGTTGTAGTACTGTAGTAGTAATGAGGATGGTAGGTGTAGTACTGTAGTAGTGATGAGGATGGTAGTTGTAGTACTGTAGTAGTAATGAGGAGGGTAGTTGTAGTACTGTAGTAGTAATGAGGATGGTAGTTGTAGTACTGTAGTAGTAATGAGGATGGTAGTTGTAGTACTGTAGTAGTAATGAGGATGGTAGTTGTAGTACTGTAGTAGTAATGAGGTGGGTAGTTGTAGTACTGTAGTAGTAATGAGGATGGTAGTTGTAGTACTGTAGTAGTAATGAGGATGGTAGTTGTAGTACTGTAGTAGTGATGAGGATGGTAGTTGTAGTACTGTAGTAGTAATGAGGATGGTAGTTGTAGTACTGTAGTAGTGATGAGGATGGTAGTTGTAGTACTGATGTAGTAATGAGGATGTTAGCTGTAGTACTGTAGTAGTAATGAGGATGGTAGTTGTAGTACTGATGTAGTAATGAGGATGGTAGTTGTAGTACTGTAGTAGTAATGAGGATGGTAGCTGTAGTACTGTAGTAGTGATGAGCATGGTAGTTGTAGTACTGTAGTAGTAATGAGGATGGTAGTTGTAGTACTGTAGTAGTGATGAGGATGGTAGTTGTAGTACTGTAGTAGTAATGAGGATGGTAGTTGTAGTACTGTAGTAGTGATGAGGATGGTAGTTGTAGTACTGTAGTAGTAATGAGGATGGTAGTTGTAGTACTGTAGTAGTAATGAGGATGGTAGTTGTAGTACTGTAGTAGTGATGAGGATGGTAGTTGTAGTACTGTAGTAGTAATGAGGATGGTAGTTGTAGTACTGTAGTAGTGATGAGGATGGTAGTTGTAGTACTGTAGTAGTAATGAGGATGGTAGCTGTAGTACTGTAGTAGTAATGAGGATGGTAGTTGTAGTACTGTAGTAGTAATGAGGATGGTAGTTGTAGTACTGTAGTAGTAATGAGGATGGTAGTTGTAGTACTGTAGTAGTAATGAGGATGGTAGTTGTAGTACTGTAGTAGTGATGAGGATGGTAGTTGTAGTACTGATGTAGTAATGAGGATGGTAGTTGTAGTACTGTAGTAGTGATGAGGATGGTAGTTGTAGTACTGTAGTAGTAATGAGGATGGTAGCTGTAGTACTGTAGTAGTGATGAGGATGGTAGTTGTAGTACTGTAGTAGTGATGAGGATGGTAGTTGTAGTACTGTAGTAGTTAGCTGTAGTACTGTAGTAGTAATGAGGATGGTAGTTGTAGTACTGTAGTAGTAATGAGGATGGTAGTTGTAGTACTGTAGTAGTAATGAGGATGGTAGTTGTAGTACTGTAGTAGTGATGAGGATGGTAGTTGTAGTACTGATGTAGTAATGAGGATGGTGTTGTAGTACTGTAGTAGTGATGAGGATGGTAGTTGTAGTACTGTAGTAGTGATGAGGATGGTAGTTGTAGTACTGTAGTAGTGATGAGGATGGTAGTTGTAGTACTGTAGTAGTAATGAGGATGGTAGTTGTAGTACTGTAGTAGTGATGAGGATGGTAGTTGTAGTACTGTAGTAGTGATGAGGATGGTAGTTGTAGTACTGATGTTGTAATGAGGATGGTAGATGTAGTACTGCAGTAGTGATGAGGATGGTAGTTGTAGTACTGATGTAGTAATGAGGATGGTAGTTGTAGTACTGTAGTAGTAATGAGGATGGTAGTTGTAGTACTGTAGTAGTAATGAGGATGGTAGTTGTAGTACTGTAGTAGTAATGAGGATGGTAGTTGTAGTACTGTAGTAGTAATGAGGATGGTAGTTGTAGTACTGTAGTAGTAATGATGATGGTAGTTGTAGTAGTGATGAGGATGATAGTTGTAGTACTGTAGTAGTAATGAGGATGGTAGTTGTAGTACTGATGTAGTAATGAGGATGGTAGTTGTAGTACTGTAGTAGTGATGAGGATGGTAGTTGTAGTACTGTAGTAGTGATGAGGATGGTAGTTGTAGTACTGTAGTAGTAATGAGGATGGTAGTTGTAGTACTGTAGTAGTGATGAGGATGGTAGTTGTAGTACTGTAGTAGTAATGAGGATGGTAGTTGTAGTACTGATGTAGTAATGAGGATGGTAGTTGTAGTACTGTAGTAGTGATGAGGATGGTAGTTGTAGTACTGTAGTAGTGATGAGGATGGTAGTTGTAGTACTGATGTTGTAATGAGGATGGTAGATGTAGTACTGTAGTAGTGATGAGGATGGTAGTTGTAGTACTGATGTAGTAATGAGGATGGTAGTTGTAGTACTGTAGTAGTAATGAGGATGGTAGTTGTAGTACTGTAGTAGTAATGAGGATGGTAGTTGTAGTACTGTAGTAGTAATGAGGATGGTAGTTGTAGTACTGTAGTAGTAATGAGGATGGTAGTTGTAGTACTGTAGTAGTGATGAGGATAGTAGTTGTAGTACTGTAGTAGTAATGAGGATGGTAGTTGTAGTACTGTAGTAGTAATGAGGATGGTAGTTGTAGTACTGTAGTAGTGATGAGGATGGTAGTTGTAGTACTGTAGTAGTAATGAGGATGTTAGCTGTAGTACTGTAGTAGTAATGAGGATGGTAGTTGTAGTACTGATGTAGTAATGAGGATGGTAGTTGTAGTACTGTAGTAGTAATGAGGATGGTAGCTGTAGTACTGTAGTAGTGATGAGGATTGTAGCTGTAGTACTGTAGTAGTAATGAGGATGGTAGTTGTAGTACTGTAGTAGTGATGAGGATAGTAGTTGTAGTACTGTAGTAGTAATGAGGATGGTAGTTGTAGTACTGTAGTAGTGATGAGGATGGTAGTTGTAGTACTGATGTAGTAATGAGGATGGTAGTTGTAGTACTGTAGTAGTAATGAGGATGGTAGTTGTAGTACTGTAGTAGTAATGAGGATGGTAGTTGTAGTACTGTAGTAGTAATGAGGATGGTAGTTGTAGTACTGTAGTAGTAATGAGGATGGTAGTTGTAGTACTGTAGTAGTGATGAGGATGATAGTTGTAGTACTGTAGTAGTAATGAGGATGGTAGTTGTAGTACTGATGTAGTAATGAGGATGGTAGTTGTAGAACTGATGTAGTAATGAGGATGGTAGTTGTAGTACTGTAGTAGTGATGAGGATGGTAGTTGTAGTACTGTAGTAGTGATGAGGATGATAGTTGTAGTACTGTAGTAGTAATGAGGATGGTAGGTGTAGTACTGTAGTAGTGATGAGGATGGTAGTTGTAGTACTTTAGTAGTAATGAGGAGGGTAGTTGTAGTACTGTAGTAGTAATGAGGATGGTAGTTGTAGTACTGTAGTAGTAATGAGGATGGTAGTTGTAGTACTGTAGTAGTAATGAGGATGGTAGTTGTAGTACTGTAGTAGTAATGAGGATGGTAGCTGTAGTACTGTAGTAGTGATGAGGATGGTAGTTGTAGTACTGTAGTAGTAATGAGGATGGTAGTTGTAGTACTGTAGTAGTGATGAGGATAGTAGTTGTAGTACTGTAGTAGTAATGAGGATGGTAGTTGTAGTACTGTAGTAGTGATGAGGATGGTAGTTGTAGTACTGTAGTAGTAATGAGGATGTTAGCTGTAGTACTGTAGTAGTAATGAGGATGGTAGTTGTAGTACTGATGTAGTAATGAGGATGGTAGTTGTAGTACTGTAGTAGTAATGAGGATGGTAGCTGTAGTACTGTAGTAGTGATGAGGATGGTAGTTGTAGTACTGTAGTAGTAATGAGGATGGTAGTTGTAGTACTGTAGTAGTGATGAGGATAGTAGTTGTAGTACTGTAGTAGTAATGAGGATGTTAGTTGTAGTACTGTAGTAGTGATGAGGATGGTAGTTGTAGTACTGTAGTAGTAATGAGGATGGTAGTTGTAGTACTGTAGTAGTAATGAGGATGGTAGTTGTAGTCCTGTAGTAGTAATGAGGATGGTAGTTGTAGTACTGTAGTAGTAATGAGGATGGTAGCTGTAGTACTGTAGTAGTAATGAGGATGGTAGTTGTAGTACTGTAGTAGTAATGAGGATGGTAGTTGTAGTACTGTAGTAGTAATGAGGATGGTATTTGTAGTACTGTAGTAGTAATGAGGATGGTAGTTGTAGTACTGTAGTAGTGATGAGGATGGTAGTTGTAGTACTGATGTAGTAATGAGGATGGTAGTTGTAGTACTGTAGTAGTGATGAGGATGGTAGTTGTAGTACTGATGTAGTAATGAGGATGGTAGCTGTAGTACTGATGTAGTAATGAGGATGGTAGTTGTAGTACTGTAGTAGTGATGAGGATGGTAGTTGTAGTACTGTAGTAGTGATGAGGATGGTAGTTGTAGTACTGTAGTAGTGATGAGGATGGTAGTTGTAGTACTGTAGTAGTGATGAGGATGATAGTTGTAGTACTGTAGTAGTAATGAGGATGGTAGGTGTAGTACTGTAGTAGTGATGAGGATGGTAGTTGTAGTACTGTAGTAGTAATGAGGAGGGTAGTTGTAGTACTGTAGTAGTGATGAGGATGGTAGTTGTAGTACTGTAGAAGTAATGAGGATGGTAGTTGTAGTACTGTAGTAGTGATGAGGATGGTAGTTGTAGTACTGTAGTAGTGATGAGGATGGTAGTTGTAGTACTGTAGTAGTGATGAGGATGGTAGTTGTAGTACTGTAGTGGTAATGAGGATGGTAGTTGTAGTATTGTAGTAGTGATGAGGATGGTAGTTGTAGTACTGTAGTAGTGATGAGGATGGTAGTTGTAGTACTGTAGTAGTGATGAGGATGGTAGTTGTAGTACTGTAGTAGTGATGAGGATGGTAGTTGTAGTACTGTAGTGGTAATGAGGATGGTAGTTGTAGTACTGTAGTAGTGATGAGGATGGTAGTTGTAGTACTGTAGTAATGATGAGGATGGTAGTTGTAGTACTGTAGTAGTAATGAGGATGGTAGTTGTAGTACTGTAGTAGTGATGAGGATGGTAGTTGTAGTACTGTAGTAGTAATGAGGATGGTAGTTGTAGTACTGTAGTAGTGATGAGGATGGTAGCTGTAGTACTGTAGTAGTGATGAGGATGGTAGTTGTAGTACTGTAGTAGTAATGAGGATGGTAGTTGTAGTACTGTAGTAGTGATGAGGATGGTAGTTGTAGTACTGTAGTAGTAATGAGGATGGTAGTTGTAGTACTGTAGTAGTGATGAGGATGGTAGTTGTAGTACTGATGTAGTAATGAGGATGGTAGTTGTAGTACTGTAGTAGTGATGAGGATGGTAGTTGTAGTACTGTAGTAGTGATGAGGATGGTAGTTGTAGTACTGTAGTAGTGATGAGGATGATAGTTGTAGTACTGTAGTAGTAATGAGGATGGTAGGTGTAGTACTGTAGTAGTGATGAGGATGGTAGTTGTAGTACTGTAGTAGTAATGAGGAGGGTAGTTGTAGTACTGTAGTAGTGATGAGGATGGTAGTTGTAGTACTGATGTAGTAATGAGGATGGTAGTTGTAGTACTGTAGTAGTGATGAGGATGGTAGTTGTAGTACTGTAGTAGTGATGAGGATGGTAGTTGTAGTACTGTAGTGGTAATGAGGATGGTAGTTGTAGTACTGTAGTAGTGATGAGGATGGTAGTTGTAGTACTGTAGTAATGATGAGGATGGTAGTTGTAGTACTGTAGTAGTAATGAGGATGGTAGTTGTAGTACTGTAGTAGTGATGAGGATGGTAGTTGTAGTACTGTAGTAGTGATGAGGATGGTAGTTGTAGTACTGTAGTAGTGATGAGGATGGTAGTTGTAGTACTGTAGTAGTGATGAGGATGATAGTTGTAGTACTGTAGTAGTAATGAGGATGGTAGGTGTAGTACTGTAGTAGTGATGAGGATGGTAGTTGTAGTACTGTAGTAGTAATGAGGAGGGTAGTTGTAGTACTGTAGTAGTGATGAGGATGGTAGTTGTAGTACTGTAGAAGTAATGAGGATGGTAGTTGTAGTACTGTAGTAGTGATGAGGATGGTAGTTGTAGTACTGTAGTAGTGATGAGGATGGTAGTTGTAGTACTGTAGTAGTGATGAGGATGGTAGTTGTAGTACTGTAGTGGTAATGAGGATGGTAGTTGTAGTACTGTAGTAGTGATGAGGATGGTAGTTGTAGTACTGTAGTAGTGATGAGGATGGTAGTTGTAGTACTGTAGTAGTGATGAGGATGGTAGTTGTAGTACTGTAGTAGTGATGAGGATGGTAGTTGTAGTACTGTAGTGGTAATGAGGATGGTAGTTGTAGTACTGTAGTAGTGATGAGGATGGTAGTTGTAGTACTGTAGTAATGATGAAGATGGTAGTTGTAGTACTGTAGTAGTAATGAGGATGGTAGTTGTAGTACTGTAGTAGTGATGAGGATGGTAGTTGTAGTACTGTAGTAGTAATGAGGATGGTAGTTGTAGTACTGTAGTAGTGATGAGGATGGTAGCTGTAGTACTGTAGTAGTGATGAGGATGGTAGTTGTAGTACTGTAGTAGTAATGAGGATGGTAGTTGTAGTACTGTAGTAGTGATGAGGATGGTAGTTGTAGTACTGTAGTAGTAATGAGGATGGTAGTTGTAGTACTGTAGTAGTGATGAGGATGGTAGTTGTAGTACTGATGTAGTAATGAGGATGGTAGTTGTAGTACTGTAGTAGTGATGAGGATGGTAGTTGTAGTACTGTAGTAGTGATGAGGATGGTAGTTGTAGTACTGTAGTAGTGATGAGGATGATAGCTGTAGTACTGTAGTAGTAATGAGGATGGTAGGTGTAGTACTGTAGTAGTGATGAGGATGGTAGTTGTAGTACTGTAGTAGTAATGAGGAGGGTAGTTGTAGTACTGTAGTAGTGATGAGGATGGTAGTTGTAGTACTGTAGAAGTAATGAGGATGGTAGTTGTAGTACTGTAGTAGTGATGAGGATGGTAGTTGTAGAACTGTAGTAGTGATGAGGATGGTAGTTGTAGTACTGTAGTAGTGATGAGGATGGTAGTTGTAGTACTGTAGTGGTAATGAGGATGGTAGTTGTAGTACTGTAGTAGTGATGAGGATGGTAGTTGTAGTACTGTAGTAATGATGAGGATGGTAGTTGTAGTACTGTAGTAGTAATGAGGATGGTAGTTGTAGTACTGTAGTAGTGATGAGGATGGTAGTTGTAGTACTGTAGTAGTGATGAGGATGGTAGTTGTAGTACTGTAGTAGTAATGAGGATGGTAGTTGTAGTACTGTAGTAGTGATGAGGATGGTAGCTGTAGTACTGTAGTAGTGATGAGGATGGTAGTTGTAGTACTGTAGTAGTAATGAGGATGGTAGTTGTAGTACTGTAGTAGTGATGAGGATGGTAGTTGTAGTACTGTAGTAGTAATGAGGATGGTAGTTGTAGTACTGTAGTAGTGATGAGGATGGTAGTTGTAGTACTGTAGTAGTAATGAGGATGGCAGTTGTAGTACTGTAGTAGTAATGAGGATGGTAGTTGTAGTACTGTAGTAGTAATGAGGATGGTAGTTGTAGTACTGTAGTAGTAATGAGGATGGTAGTTGTAGTACTGTAGTAGTAATGAGGATGGTAGTTGTAGTACTGTAGTAGTGATGAGGATGGTAGTTGTAGTACTGTAGTAGTAATTAGAAGGATGGTAGTTGTAGTACTGTAGTAGTAATGAGGATGGTAGTTGTAGTACTGATGTAGTAATGAGGATGGTAGTTGTAGTACTGTAGTAGTAATGAGGATGGTAGTTGTAGTACTGTAGTAGTAATGAGGATGTTAGCTGTAGTACTGTAGTAGTAATGAGGATGGTAGTTGTAGTACTGATGTAGTAATGAGGATGGTAGTTGTAGTACTGTAGTAGTAATGAGGATGGTAGCTGTAGTACTGTAGTAGTGATGAGGATGGTAGTTGTAGTACTGTAGTAGTAATGAGGATGGTAGTTGTAGTACTGTAGTAGTGATGAGGATAGTAGTTGTAGTACTGTAGTAGTAATGAGGATGGTAGTTGTAGTACTGTAGTAGTGATGAGGATGGTAGTTGTAGTACTGTAGTAGTAATGAGGATGGTAGTTGTAGTACTGTAGTAGTAATGAGGATGGTAGTTGTAGTCCTGTAGTAGTAATGAGGATGGTAGTTGTAGTACTGTAGTAGTAATGAGGATGGTAGCTGTAGTACTGTAGTAGTAATGAGGATGGTAGTTGTAGTACTGTAGTAGTAATGAGGATGGTAGTTGTAGTACTGTAGTAGTAATGAGGATGGTAGTTGTAGTACTGTAGTAGTAATGAGGATGGTAGTTGTAGTACTGTAGTAGTAATGAGGATGGTAGTTGTAGTACTGTAGTAGTGATGAGGATGGTAGTTGTAGTACTGATGTAGTAATGAGGATGGTAGTTGTAGTACTGTAGTAGTGATGAGGATGGTAGTTGTAGTACTGATGTAGTAATGAGGATGGTAGTTGTAGTACTGATGTAGTAATGAGGATGGTAGTTGTAGTACTGTAGTAGTGATGAGGATGGTAGTTGTAGTACTGATGTAGTAATGAGGATGGTAGTTGTAGTACTGTAGTAGTGATGAGGATGATAGTTGTAGTACTGTAGTAGTGATGAGGATGGTAGTTGTAGTACTGTAGTAGTGATGAGGATGATAGTTGTAGTACTGTAGTAGTAATGAGGATGGTAGGTGTAGTACTGTAGTAGTGATGAGGATGGTAGTTGTAGTACTGTAGTAGTAATGAGGATGGTAGTTGTAGTACTGTAGTAGTAATGAGGATGGTAGTTGTAGTACTGTAGTAGTAATGATGATGGTAGTTGTAGTACTGTAGTAGTAATGAGGATGGTAGTTGTAGTACTGTAGTAGTAATGAGGATGGTAGTTGTAGTACTGTAGTAGTGATGAGGATGGTAGTTGTAGTACTGTAGTAGTAATGAGGATGGTAGTTGTAGTACTGTAGTAGTGATGAGGATGGTAGTTGTAGTACTGTAGAAGTAATGAGGATGGTAGTTGTAGTACTGTAGTAGTGATGAGGATGGTAGTTGTAGTACTGTAGTAGTGATGAGGATGGTAGTTGTAGTACTGTAGTAGTGATGAGGATGGTAGTTGTAGTACTGTAGTGGTAATGAGGATGGTAGTTGTAGTACTGTAGTAGTGATGAGGATGGTAGTTGTAGTACTGTAGTAATGATGAGGATGGTAGTTGTAGTACTGTAGTAGTAATGAGGATGGTAGTTGTAGTATTGTAGTAGTGATGAGGATGGTAGTTGTAGTACTGTAGTAGTGATGAGGATGGTAGTTGTAGTACTGTAGTAGTAATGAGGATGGTAGTTGTAGTACTGTAGTAGTGATGAGGATGGTAGTTGTAGTACTGTAGTAGTAATGAGGATGGTAGTTGTAGTACTGTAGTAGTGATGAGGATGGTAGTTGTAGTACTGTAGTAGTGATGAGGATGGTAGTTGTAGTACTGTAGTAGTAATGAGGATGGTAGTTGTAGTACTGATGTAGTAATGAGGATGGTAGTTGTAGTACTGTAGTAGTGATGAGGATGGTAGTTGTAGTACTGTAGTAGTAATGAGGATGGTAGTTGTAGTACTGTAGTAGTAATGAGGATGGTAGTTGTAGTACTGTAGTAGTGATGAGGATGGTAGTTGTAGTACTGTAGTAGTAATGAGGATGGTAGGATGGTTTCATTTTCCATTATTCATATTTTTATATTGATTACATTTCTACTATTGACTCTTACCTTTTTATTGTTATTATTTTGTTATTTTTTATAATTTTATTACAATATATATTGTATACATACACAATGTTTTTCATGCCAATAAAGCAGATTGAATTTGAATTTGAATTTGAGAGAGACAGAGAGACAGAGAGAGAGAGAGACAGAGAGAGAGAGAGAGAGAGTGAGAGAGAGAGATGGGGAGAGAGAGAGAGACAGAGAGACAGAGAGAGAGAGAGAGAGAGAGAGAGAGAGAGACAGAGAGAGAGAGAGAGAGAGAGAGAGAGAGAGAGAGGGGGAGAGAGAGACAGAGAGAGAGAGAGAGACAGAGAGAGAGAGAGAGAGAGAGAGGGGGAGAGAGAGAGAGAGAGAGAGAGAGAGAGGGAGAGAGAGAGAGAGAGAGAGAGAGAGAGAGAGGGAGAGAGAGAGAGAGAGAGACAGAGAGAGAGAGAGACAGAGAGACAGAGAGAGAGAGAGTGAGAGAGAGTAGTGCACTTTCCTCTCCTCCCCTTCTCTACTCTCATCCGCTCTCCTTCTCTCTCCTCCACACGTCTTCTTCTACCCTCTATTCCTCTCCCTACTACTATATACTGAAGACTTCTGAGACTATGGATGTGTCCCCCTTTAATGACACCCTGCTCCCTTTCTGATGCACTATTGTCCATAGGGTCCTGTTAATAAGTAGTGCACTATATAGGGAATAGATTGTCCATCCCTGAGCAACTATATTATATGAAAACCACAGAACAACAGAGCTCACGTTCCCCCTGAAATCCACTGACAGGAAGTTAGGAAGTTTAAAGCCGATGTTTTCCATGACTGTTCTATAATAGTTCTTCAGTGTTAATCATGCACGCTGCCTTCCAAATGAGATAGACAGATGCCTGCCACACACACGCACGCACACACACACACGCACACACACACACACGCACGCACGCACACACACACACGCACACACACACAGTGAGTTAGTGGTCGATTACACAGAGAAAAAAAATCTATACTGTTGATCAGCTTTACGTTGTCTCCCACAAGGTGTCTGGATGTTACCACTGCAAGAAGATTAGATATGTGTAGGTGTAGGTGTGTGTGTGTGTGTGTGTGTGTGTGTGTGTGTGTGTGTGTGTGTGTGAGCCACTATGGCGCTAAGCCAGAGGATGCTGTCAATCACCAATCAGCAGCCAAGAGCCCTCACAGCAACATCCATAATGAGAGAGAGAGGGTTGGGGGAGGTGAGAGATGGGGAGAGAGAGTGAGAGAGAGGGGGGAGAGAGAGGAGGAGGAAAGAGAGAGATAAGGTGGGAGAGAAAGAGAGAGAGAGAGAGAGAGAGAGAGCGAGCAAGAGAGAGGGGGGGTGAAAGGGAGAGAGAGAGTTTGTCGGGGGGTGGAAGTGGAGAGAGAGAGTTTGTCGGGGGGTAGAAGTGGAGCGGAGGGAGGGGTAGCGACTTGGGGAAAAAGCCAGAAATGGTTGTTTAGGATGTAGAGAATTGCTTGGGGATGCAGTGAGTGACAGAAGATCAGCAGGGAGAGAGAAAGGGGGAGGGTACATCTTTAGGGCTGCAGAACAGAGAGGGGGGAGATGAAGGAGTGTGGATAGAGAGAGAGAGGGGTAGGGAGGGGTGTAGAAAGAGAGAGAGAGGGGTAGGGAGGGGTGTAGATAGAGAGAGACGGGGATATGGAGGGGTGTAGAAAGAGAGTGTGTGTGTGTTTGTGTTTCTCCCAGAGACCTGATGTGCAATCAGTCTCAACAGCATGTCACACAATCAACCCATTAATCACACTCATGCTGATATAAACACACACACACACACACACACACACACACACACACACACACACACACACACACACACACACACACACACACACACACACACACACACACACACACACACACACACACACACACTAGCAGAGTTGACCCTGGTGATCATTGATTTAGGGTCCCTGGGGCAGAGATGGTTAGAACCAGACCTTTAGTATTTCAATAGACTACTGCTGTTCATATCATTCCTTATTTTGTTCCTTCTCTTTACCTTCTTGAGGATAAAAGAGCTGTTTCACTCTTTCTCTCCTCTGTCTCTGATGTGTGTCAGAGGCAGACAAGACTAAAATGCTTTCATGTCGTCCTCTGCTTTAACTCAGTTAACCAATCAGCTAAGTCAATCAAAGGTCATCAATCATGTTCTGGTGCTATTAGAGAACGATAACCTCTCTTTCCCCCTCTCCTGCCTCTTCAGCTGTGCTGCCTCGTACACACACCCTCCCCCTCTCCTCCCTCTTCAGCTGTGCTGCCTCGTACACACACCCTCCCCCTCTCCTGCCTCTTCAGCTGTGCTGCCTCGTACACACACCCTCCCCCTCTCCTGCCTCTTCAGCTGTGCTGCCTCGTACACACACCCTCCCCCTCTCCTCCCTCTTCAGCTGTGCTGCCTCGTACACACACCCTCCCCTCTCCTGCCTCTTCAGCTGTGCTGCCTCGTACACACACCCTCCCCCTCTCCTGCCTCTTCAGCTGTGCTGCCTCGTAAACACACCCTCCCCTCTCCTCCCTCTTCAGCTGTGCTGCCTCGTACACACACCCTCCCCCTCTCCTGCCTCTTCAGCTGTACTGCCTCGTACACACACCCTCCCCCTCTCCTGCCTCTTCAGCTGTGCTGCCTCGTAAACACACCTCATGCATTCATAAAGCACTTACGATTCAAAACAATGTTTTTCACGTGAACTGATTAAATAGATTAGCATCTACTTCACCCTAATCACATGGTCTGAGACCTACTTCACCCTAATCACATGGTTTGAGACCTACTTCACCCTAATCACATGGTTTGAGACCTACTTCACCCTAATCACATGGTCTGAGACCTACTTCACCCTAATCACATGGTTTGAGACCTACTTCACCCTAATCACATGGTCTGAGACCTACTTCACCCTAATCACATGGTTTGATGACGCGACAGAGTTGATGTGTATACAGGTTCCCATCATTTCCTGTGCACGAATCACTAGCACACAACTGGTATCATAGGGGAAACAGTTGACTATTGGCTTTCAACCTTTTTTGACATGATAGTTAAAGCTTCATCTCCATCACCAAGCAACGGATGCTTCCCTATTGGCCACCCCTTATCCCTTTGTAGTGCATTAATTTTGACCAGAGCCCTGCCAGAGTAGTGCACTGTTTAGGGAATAGGGTGCCATGTGGGGAAACTCCCAAGGACTCCATCAAGGACGATGGTTTCAGCACGACTATATTCTAGATACCAGCCACAGCTTTTCTTTTTCGCACTTCCTCAATCTCAGGATTGTAAGATTGGAATGAGGCCAAAATGTTTTTTTTGTTTTTTTTTTACAGCCTAGAGAAATGATTTTGGGACGCAATACGAGGAGCAATACTTAGAGCCGAGAGAAATTATTTTGAAGAGGACCTTTCATCCTTTGTGCAAATTTTTATGGGCAGAAATTTACTGAAAATCAGCCCCAAATGAACTGAAAATAATGTGTGTGTGTGTGTGTGTGTGTGTGTGTGTGTGTGTGTGTGTGTGTGTGTGTGTGTGTGTGTGTGTGTGTGTGTGTGTGTGTGTGTGTGTGTGTGTGTGTGTGTGTGTGTGTGTGTGTGTGTGTGTGTGTGGGTGTGTTGGCATTCGTGCCGGTGTGGTGTGTCCAATAGGGAACTCTATAACACATCTGTTAACTTAGGGAGCGGCAGTTGAGGTGACGGTTTTGGAGAGTCTGGAGTGCCAAAAAGGCCTGACACTCAGGTCCAGAAAGGATATGCACATAATTAGTACTATTGGATGAAGTTTCTAAGAGTGTTAAAATATTGTCTGTGAGTATAACAGAACTGATATAGCAGCTCTCCTCCTTTGTAAAGGACACCAGCAGTATGGTCTCAGAACAGCACCCCTCCTAAAGGACACCGGCAGTATGGTCTCAGAACAGCACCCCTCCTAAAGGATACCAGCAGTATGATCTCAGAACAGCTCCCCTCCTAAAGGACACCAGCAGTATGGTCTCAGAACAGCTCCCCTCCTGAAGGACACCAGCAGTATGGTCTCAGAACAGCTCCCCTCCTAAAGGACACCAGCAGTATGGTCTCAGAACAGCTCCCCTCCTAAAGGACACCAGCAGTATGGTCTCAGAACAGCACCCCTCCTAAAGGACACCAGCAGTATGATCTCAGAACAGCTCCCCTCCTAAAGGACACCAGCACTATGGTCTCAGAACAGCTCCCCTCCTAAAGGACACCAGCAGTATGGTCTCAGAACAGCACCCCTCCTAAAGGACACCAGCAGTATGGTCTCAGAACAGCACCCCTCCTAAAGGACACCAGCAGTACGGTCTCAGAACAGCTCCCCTCCTAAAGGACACCAGCAGAATGATCTCCGAACAGCTCTCCTCCTAAAGGACACCAGCAGTATGGTCTCAGAACAGCTCCCCTCCTAAAGGACACCAGCAGTATGATCTCAGAACAGCACCCCTCCTAAAGGACACCAGCAGTACGGTCTCAGAACAGCTCCTCCTAAAGGACACCAGCAGTATGGTCTCAGAACAGCTCCTC
>CM059806.1:37646066-37663566 GCA_030435695.1 Brachymystax lenok tsinlingensis
GATGTTCTCCATGAAT
This sequence comes from Brachymystax lenok tsinlingensis, assembly GCA_030435695.1. Taxonomy (NCBI): domain Eukaryota; kingdom Metazoa; phylum Chordata; class Actinopteri; order Salmoniformes; family Salmonidae; genus Brachymystax; species Brachymystax lenok. Next base: position 37,646,083 of record CM059806.1, read on the forward strand.
AATACACTGAGACTGGGAGAGAGAGGGATGTTCTCCATGAATAATACACTGAGACTGGGAGAGAGAGAGAGGGGATGTTCTCCATGAATAATACACTGAGACTGGGAGAGAGAGGGATGTTCTCCATGAATAATACACTGAGACTGGGGGAGAGAGGGATGTTCTCCATGAATAATACACTGAGACTGGGGAGAGAGGGATGTTCTCCATGAATAATACACTGAGACTGGGAGAGAAAGGGATGTTCTCCATGAATAATACACTGAGACTGGGAGAGAGAGAGGGGATGTTCTCCATGAATAATACACTGAGACTGGGAGAAAGGGGACGTTCTCCATGAATAATACACTGAGACTGGGGGAGTGAGGGGATGTTCTCCATGAATAATACACTGAGACTGGGAGAGAGGATGTTCTCCATGAATAATACACTGAGACTGGGAGAGAGAGAGGGATGTTCTCCATGAATAATACACTGAGACTGGGGAGAGGGGGATGTTCTCCATGAATAATACACTGAGACTGGGGGAGAGGGATGTTCTCCATGAATAATACACTGAGACTGGGAGAGAGGGGATGTTCTCCATGAATAATACACTGAGACTGGGAGAGAGAGCGGACGTTCTCCATGAATAATACACTGAGACAGGGGGAGAGAGGGGATGTTCTCCATGAATAATACACTGAGACTGGGAGAGAGAGGGGATGTTCTCCATGAATAATACACTGAGACTGGGAGAGAGAGGGATGTTCTCCATGAATAATACACTGAGACTGGGAGAGAGAGGGGATGTTCTCCATGAATAATACACTGAGAGACTGGAGAGAGAGGGATGTTCTCCATGAATAATACACTGAGACTGGGAGACAGAGGGGATGTTCTCCATGAATAATACACTGAGACTGGGAGACAGAGGGGATGTTCTCCATGAATAATACACTGAGACTGGGGGAGAGAGGGGATGTTCTCCATGAATAATACACTGAGACTGGGAGACAGAGCGGATGTTTTCCATGAATAATACACTGAGACTGGGAGAGAGAGGGGGGATGTTCTCCATGAATAATACACTGAGACTGGAGAGAGAGGATGTTCTCCATGAATAATACACTGAGACTGGGGGAGAGAGGGATGTTCTCCATGAATAATACACTGAGACTGGGAGAGAGAGGGGATGTTCTCCATGAATAATACACTGAGACTGGGAGAGAGATTGGGGATGTTCTCCATGAATAATACACTGAGACTGGGAGAGAGGGATGTTCTCCATGAATAATACACTGAGACTGGGAGAGAGAGGGGATGTTCTCCATGAATAATACACTGAGACTGGGAGAGAGAGGATGTTCTCCATGAATAATACACTGAGACTGGGAGAGAGAGAGGGGATGTTCTCCATGAATAATACACTGAGACTGGGAGAGAGATGATGTTCTCCATGAATAATACACTGAGACTGGGAGAGAGAGGGGGGATGTTCTCCATGAATAATACACTGAGACTGGGAGAGAGGATGTTCTCCATGAATAATACACTGAGACTGGGAGAGAGAGGATGTTCTCCATGAATAATACACTGAGACTGGGGAGAGAGGGGATGTTCTCCATGAATAATACACTGAGACTGGGGGAGAGGGATGTTCTCCATGAATAATACACTGAGACTGGGAGAGAGGATGTTCTCCATGAATAATACACTGAGACTGGGGGAGAGAGGGGATGTTCTCCATGAATAATACACTGAGACTGGGAGAGAGAGGGGATGTTCTCCATGAATAATACACTGAGACTGGGAGAGAGAGAGGATGTTCTCCATGAATAATACACTGAGACTGGGAGAGAGAGGGGATGTTCTCCATGAATAATACACTGAGACTGTGGGAGAGAGCGGATGTTCTCCATGAATAATACACTGAGACTGGGGGAGAGAGGGGATGTTCTCCATGAATAATACACTGAGACTGGGAGAGAAAGGGATGTTCTCCATGAATAATACACTGAGACTGGGAGAGAGGGATGTTCTCCATGAATAATACACTGAGACTGGGAGAAAGAGGATGTTCTCCATGAATAATACACTGAGACTGGGGAGAGAGGGATGTTCTCCATGAATAATACACTGAGACTGGGAGAGAGGGGATGTTCTCCATGAATAATACACTGAGACTGGGAGAGAGAGGGATGTTCTCCATGAATAATACACTGAGACTGGGGGAGAGAGGGGATGTTCTCCATGAATAATACACTGAGACTGGGAGAGAGGGGATGTTCTCCATGAATAATACACTGAGACTGGGAGAGAGAGCGGATGTTCTCCATGAATAATACACTGAGACATGGGGAGAGAGGGGATGTTCTCCATAGATAATACACTGAGACTGGGAGAGAGAGGATGTTCTCCATGAATAATACACTGAGACTGGGAGAGAGAGGGGGGATGTTCTCCATGAATAATACACTGAGACTGGGAGACAGAGGGGATGTTCTCCATGAATAATACACTGAGACTGGGAGACAGAGGATGTTCTCCATGAATAATACACTGAGACTGGGGAGAGAGGGGGGATGTTCTCCATGAATAATACACTGAGACTGGGAGACAGAGCGGATGTTCTCCATGAATAATACACTGAGACTGGGAGAGAGAGGGGATGTTCTCCATGAATAATACACTGAGACTGGGAGAGAGAGAGGATGTTCTCCATGAATAATACACTGAGACTGGGAGAGAGAGGGATGTTCTCCATGAATAATACACTGAGACTGGGAGAGAGAGGATGTTCTCCATGAATAATACACTGAGACTGGGAGAGAGAGGGGGGATGTTCTCCATGAATAATACACTGAGACTGGGGGAGAGAGGAGATGTTCTCCATGAATAATACACTGAGACTGTGGGAGAGAGGGGATGTTCTCCATGAATAATACACTGAGACTGGGGGAGAGAGGGATGTTCTCCATGAATAATACACTGAGACTGGGGGAGAGGGGGGATGTTCTCCATGAATAATACACTGAGACTGGGAGAGAGAGGGGATGTTCTCCATGAATAATACACTGAGACTGGTGGAGAGAGGGGATGTTCTCCATGAATAATACACTGAGACTGGGGGAGAGGGGATGTTCTCCATGAATAATACACTGAGACTGGGAGAGAGGGGATGTTCTCCATGAATAATACACTGAGACTGGGAGAGAGAGGGGATGTTCTCCATGAATAATACACTGAGACTGGGAGAGAGAGAGGGGATGTTCTCCATGAATAATACACTGAGACTGGGAGACAGAGCGGATGTTCTCCATGAATAATACACTGAGACTGGGAGAGAGAGGGGGGATGTTCTCCATGAATAATACACTGAGACTGGGAGAGAGAGGATGTTCTCCATGAATAATACACTGAGACTGGGAGAGAGAGGATGTTCTCCATGAATAATACACTGAGACTGGGAGAGAGAGAGGATGTTCTCCATGAATAATACACTGAGACTGGGAGACAGAGCGGATGTTCTCCATGAATAATACACTGAGACTGGGAGAGAGAGGGGGGATGTTCTCCATGAATAATACACTGAGACTGGGAGAGAGAGGATGTTCTCCATGAATAATACACTGAGACTGGGAGAGAGAGGATGTTCTCCATGAATAATACACTGAGACTGGGAGAGAGAGGGGGGATGTTCTCCATGAATAATACACTGAGACTGGGGGAGAGAGGAGATGTTCTCCATGAATAATACACTGAGACTGTGGGAGAGAGGGGATGTTCTCCATGAATAATACACTGAGACTGGGGGAGAGGGGATGTTCTCCATGAATAATACACTGAGACTGGGGGAGAGGGGGGATGTTCTCCATGAATAATACACTGAGACTGGGAGAGAGGAGATGTTCTCCATGAATAATACACTGAGACTGTGGGAGAGAGGGGGTATGTTCTCCATGAATAATACACTGAGACTGGTGGGAGAGGGGATGTTCTCCATGAATAATACACTGAGACTGGGAGAGAGAGGGGATGTTCTCCATGAATAATACACTGAGACTGGGGAGAGAGGATGTTCTCCATGAATAATACACTGAGACTGGGGAGAGAGAGGGATGTTCTCCATGAATAATACACTGAGACTGGGAGAGAGAGGGGATGTTCTCCATGAATAATACACTGAGACTGGGAGAGAGAGGGGATGTTCTCCATGAATAATACACTGAGACTGGTGGAGAGAGGGGATGTTCTCCATGAATAATACACTGAGACTGGGGAGAGAGAGGGATGTTCTCCATGAATAATACACTGAGACTGGGAGAGAGAGGGGATGTTCTCCATGAATAATACACTGAGACTGGGGAGAGAGGATGTTCTCCATGAATAATACACTGAGACTGGGAGAGAGAGGGATGTTCTCCATGAATAATACACTGAGACTGGGAGAGAGAGGATGTTCTCCATGAATAATACACTGAGACTGGGAGAGAGAGGATGTTCTCCATGAATAATACACTGAGACTGGGAGAGAGAGGGGGGATGTTCTCCATGAATAATACACTGAGACTGGGGGAGAGAGGAGATGTTCTCCATGAATAATACACTGAGACTGTGGGAGAGAGGGGATGTTCTCCATGAATAATACACTGAGACTGGGGGAGAGGGGATGTTCTCCATGAATAATACACTGAGACTGGGAGAGAGAGGATGTTCTCCATGAATAATACACTGAGACTGGGAGAGAGGATGTTCTCCATGAATAATACACTGAGACTGGGAGAGAGAGGGATGTTCTCCATGAATAATACACTGAGACTGGGAGAGAGATGGTACACTGAGACTGGGAGAGAGAGGATGTTCTCCATGAATAATACACTGAGACTGGGGAGAGAGGGGATGTTCTCCATGAATAATACACTGAGACTGGGAGAGAGGGATGTTCTCCATGAATAATACACTGAGACTGGGGGAGAGAGGATGTTCTCCATGAATAATACACTGAGACTGGGAGAGAGAGGGATGTTCTCCATGAATAATACACTGAGACTGGGAGAGAGGGGATGTTCTCCATGAATAATACACTGAGACTGGGAGAGAGAGGGATGTTCTCCATGAATAATACACTGAGACTGGGAGAGAGAGGGGATGTTCTCCATGAATAATACACTGAGACTGGGAGAGAGAGGGGATGTTCTCCATGAATAATACACTGAGACTGGGGGAGAGAGGGGATGTTCTCCATGAATAATACACTGAGACTGGGAGAGAGAGAGGGATGTTCTCCATGAATAATACACTGAGACTGGGGGAGAGAGGGATGTTCTCCATGAATAATACACTGAGACTGGGGAGAGAGGGGATGTTCTCCATGAATAATACACTGAGACTGGGGGGAGAGGGATGTTCTCCATGAATAATACACTGAGACTGGGAGAAGAGGGATGTTCTCCATGAATAATACACTGAGACTGGGAGAGAGAGAGGATGTTCTCCATGAATAATACACTGAGACTGGGAGAGAGAGAGGGGATGTTCTCCATGAATAATACACTGAGACTGGGAGAGAGAGAGGGATGTTCTCCATGAATAATACACTGAGACTGGGAGAGAGAGGGGATGTTCTCCATGAATAATACACTGAGACTGGGAGAGAGAGGATGTTCTCCATGAATAATACACTGAGACTGGGAGAGAGAGGATGTTCTCCATGAATAATACACTGAGACTGGGAGAGAGAGGGGATGTTCTCCATGAATAATACACTGAGACTGGGGAGAGAGGGGATGTTCTCCATGAATAATACACTGAGACTGGGAGAGAGAGGGATGTTCTCCATGAATAATACACTGAGACTGGGAGAGAGGGGATGTTCTCCATGAATAATACACTGAGACTGGGAGAGAGAGGGGATGTTCTCCATGAATAATACACTGAGACTGGGGGAGAGAGAGGATGTTCTCCATGAATAATACACTGAGACTGGGGGAGAGAGGATGTTCTCCATGAATAATACACTGAGACTGGGAGAGAGAGGGATGTTCTCCATGAATAATACACTGAGACTGGGAGAGAGAGGGGATGTTCTCCATGAATAATACACTGAGACTGGGGAGAGAGGGGATGTTCTCCATGAATAATACACTGAGACTGGGAGAGAGAGGATGTTCTCCATGAATAATACACTGAGACTGGGAGAGAGAGGATGTTCTCCATGAATAATACACTGAGACTGGGAGAGAGAGGATGTTCTCCATGAATAATACACTGAGACTGGGAGAGAGAGGGGATGTTCTCCATGAATAATACACTGAGACTGGGAGAGAGAGGGATGTTCTCCATGAATAATACACTGAGACTGGGGAGAGGGGATGTTCTCCATGAATAATACACTGAGACTGGGAGAGAGAGAGGGATGTTCTCCATGAATAATACACTGAGACTGGGAGAGAGAGAGGATGTTCTCCATGAATAATACACTGAGACTGGGGGAGAGAGGGGATGTTCTCCATGAATAATACACTGAGACTGGGAGAGAGAGGGGATGTTCTCCATGAATAATACACTGAGACTGGGAGAGAGAGGATGTTCTCCATGAATAATACACTGAGACTGGGAGAGAGAGGGATGTTCTCCATGAATAATACACTGAGACTGGGAGAGAGGGATGTTCTCCATGAATAATACACTGAGACTGGGAGAGAGAGAGGGGACGTTCTCCATGAATAATACACTGAGACTGGGAGAGAGAGGGATGTTCTCCATGAATAATACACTGAGACTGGGAGAGAGAGAGGATGTTCTCCATGAATAATACACTGAGACTGGGAGAGAGAGGGATGTTCTCCATGAATAATACACTGAGACTGGGGAGAGAGGGATGTTCTCCATGAATAATACACTGAGACTGGGAGAGAGAGGGGATGTTCTCCATGAATAATACACTGAGACTGGGAGAGAGAGGGGATGTTCTCCATGAATAATACACTGAGACTGGGGGAGATGGGGGATGTTCTCCATGAATAATACACTGAGACTGGGAGAGAGGGATGTTCTCCATGAATAATACACTGAGACTGGGGAGAGAGGGGATGTTCTCCATGAATAATACACTGAGACTGGGGGAGAGAGGGGATGTTCTCCATGAATAATACACTGAGACTGGGAGAGAGAGGAGGGATGTTCTCCATGAATAATACACTGAGACTGGGAGAGAGAGGGGGGATGTTCTCCATGAATAATACACTGAGACTGGGAGAGAGAGGGGATGTTCTCCATGAATAATACACTGAGACTGGGAGAGAGAGAGGGATGTTCTCCATGAATAATGCACTGAGACTAGGAGAGAGAGGGGATGTTCTCCATGAATAATACACTGAGACTGGGACAGAGAGGGGGGACGTTTTCCATGAATAATACACTGAGACTGGGAGAGAGAGAGGGGATGTTCTCCATGAATAATACACTGAGACTGGGAGAGAGGGGATGTTCTCCATGAATAATACACTGAGACTGGGAGAGAGAGGGGATGTTCTCCATGAATAATACACTGAGACTGGGAGAGAGAGAGGGGATGTTCTCCATGAATAATACACTGAGACTGGGGGAGAGAGAGGGGACGTTCTCCATGAATAATACACTGAGACTGGGAGAGAGAGGGGATGTTCTCCATGAATAATACACTGAGACTGGGAGAGAGAGAGGATGTTCTCCATGAATAATACACTGAGACTGGGAGAGAGGGGATGTTCTCCATGAATAATACACTGAGACTGGGGAGAGAGGGGATGTTCTCCATGAATAATACACTGAGACTGGGAGAGAGAGGGGATGTTCTCCATGAATAATACACTGAGACTGGGGGAGAGAGGGATGTTCTCCATGAATAATACACTGAGACTGGGAGAGAGAGGGGATGTTCTCCATGAATAATACACTGAGACTGGGAGAGAGAGGGATGTTCTCCATGAATAATACACTGAGACTGGGGAGAGAGAGAAGGATGTTCTCCATGAATAATGCACTGAGACTAGGAGAGAGAGGGGATGTTCTCCATGAATAATACACTGAGACTGGGACAGAGAGGGGGGACGTTTTCCATGAATAATACACTGAGACTGGGAGAGAGAGAGGGGATGTTCTCCATGAATAATACACTGAGACTGGGAGAGAGAGGGGACGTTCTCCATGAATAATACACTGAGACTGGGAGAGAGAGAGGGGATGTTCTCCATGAATAATACACTGAGACTGGGAGAGAGAGAGGGGATGTTCTCCATGAATAATACACTGAGACTGGGAGAGAGAGGGGATGTTCTCCATGAATAATACACTGAGACTGGGGAGAGAGGGATGTTCTCCATGAATAATACACTGAGACTGGGAGAGAGAGGGATGTCTCCATGAATAATACACTGAGACTGGGAGAGAGGGGATGTTCTCCATGAATAATACACTGAGACTGGGGGAGAGGGGATGTTCTCCATGAATAATACACTGAGACTGGGAGAGAGAGGGGATGTTCTCCATGAATAATACACTGAGACTGGGAGAGAGGGGGATGTTCTCCATGAATAATACACTGAGACTGGGGGAGATGGGGGATGTTCTCCATGAATAATACACTGAGACTGGAGAGAGAGAGGGATGTTTTCCATGAATAATACACTGAGACTGGGAGAGAGAGGATGTTCTCCATGAATAATACACTGAGACTGGGGGAGAGAGGGGATGTTCTCCATGAATAATACACTGAGACTGGGAGAGAGAGGGGATGTTCTCCATGAATAATACACTGAGACTGGGGAGAGAGGGATGTTCTCCATGAATAATACACTGAGACTGGGAGAGAGAGGGGATGTTCTCCATGAATAATACACTGAGACTGGGAGAGAGAGGGGATGTTCTCCATGAATAATACACTGAGACTGGGAGAGAGAGGATGTTCTCCATGAATAATACACTGAGACTGGGAGAGAGAGGGATGTTCTCCATGAATAATACACTGAGACTGGGAGAGAGAGAGGGGATGTTCTCCATGAATAATACACTGAGACTGGGGGAGAGGTGATGTTCTCCATGAATAATACACTGAGACTGGGAGAGAGAGAGGGATGTTCTCCATGAATAATACACTGAGACTGGGGGAGAGAGGGGATGTTCTCCATGAATAATACACTGAGACTGGGAGAGAGAGGGGATGTTCTCCATGAATAATACACTGAGACTGGGAGAGAGAGGGGATGTTCTCCATGAATAATACACTGAGACTGGGAGAGAGAGAGGGGATGTTCTCCATGAATAATACACTGAGACTGGGGAGAGAGAGGGATGTTCTCCATGAATAATACACTGAGACTGGGAGAGAGAGGATGTTCTCCATGAATAATACACTGAGACTGGGGGAGAGAGGGGATGTTCTCCATGAATAATACACTGAGACGGGGAGAGAGGGATGTTCTCCATGAATAATACACTGAGACTGGGAGAGAGGGATGTTCTCCATGAATAATACACTGAGACTGGGAGAGACTGAATAATACACTGAGACTGGGAGAGAGAGGATGTTCTCCATGAATAATACACTGAGACTGGGGGAGAGAGGGGATGTTCTCCATGAATAATACACTGAGACTGGGGGAGAGAGGGATGTTCTCCATGAATAATACACTGAGACTGGGAGAGAGAGGGGATGTTCTCCATGAATAATACACTGAGACTGGGAGAGAGAGGATGTTCTCCATGAATAATACACTGAGACTGGGAGGGAGAGAGGGATGTTCTCCATGAATAATACACTGAGACTGGGAGAGAGAGGATGTTCTCCATGAATAATACACTGAGACTGGGGAGAGAGAGGGATGTTCTCCATGAATAATACACTGAGACTGGGGAGAGAGAGGATGTTCTCCATGAATAATACACTGAGACTGGGAGAGAGAGGATGTTCTCCATGAATAATACACTGAGACTGGGAGAGAGAGAGGATGTTCTCCATGAATAATACACTGAGACTGGGGAGAGAGAGGGATGTTCTCCATGAATAATACACTGAGACTGGGAGAGAGAGGGATGTTCTCCATGAATAATACACTGAGACTGGGGAGAGAGGATGTTCTCCATGAATAATACACTGAGACTGGGGGAGAGAGGATGTTCTCCATGAATAATACACTGAGACTGGGGAGAGAGGGATGTTCTCCATGAATAATACACTGAGACTGGGGGAGAGAGGGATGTTCTCCATGAATAATACACTGAGACTGGGGGAGAGGGATGTTCTCCATGAATAATACACTGAGACTGGGAGAGAGAGAGGGCGTTCTCCATGAATAATACACTGAGACTGGGAGAGAGGGGATGTTCTCCATGAATAATACACTGAGACTGGGGGAGATGGGGATGTTCTCCATGAATAATACACTGAGACTGGGGAGAGAGAGGGATGTTCTCCATGAATAATACACTGAGACTGGAGAGAGAGGGGGATGTTCTCCATGAATAATACACTGAGACTGGGGAGATGGGGATGTTCTCCATGAATAATACACTGAGACTGGGAGAGAGAGAGGATGTTCTCCATGAATAATACACTGAGACTGGGAGAGAGAGGGATGTTCTCCATGAATAATACACTGAGACTGGGGGAGAGAGGGATGTTCTCCATGAATAATACACTGAGACTGGGGAGAGAGAGGGATGTTCTCCATGAATAATACACTGAGACTGGGAGAGAGAGGGATGTTCTCCATGAATAATACACTGAGACTGGGAGAGAGAGAGGGGATGTTCTCCATGAATAATACACTGAGACTGGGAGAGAGAGAGGGGATGTTCTCCATGAATAATACACTGAGACTGGGAGAGAGGGGATGTTCTCCATGAATAATACACTGAGACTGGGGGAGAGGGGATGTTCTCCATGAATAATACACTGAGACTGGGAGAGAGAGGGATGTTCTCCATGAATAATACACTGAGACTGGGGAGAGGGGATGTTCTCCATGAATAATACACTGAGACTGGGGAGAGAGAGAGGGATGTTCTCCATGAATAATACACTGAGACTGGGAGAGAGAGGGATGTTCTCCATGAATAATACACTGAGACTGGGAGAGAGAGGGATGTTCTCCATGAATAATACACTGAGACTGGGAGAGAGAGGGATGTTCTCCATGAATAATACACTGAGACTGGGAGAGAGAGGATGTTCTCCATGAATAATACACTGAGACTGGGGAGAGAGGGGATGTTCTCCATGAATAATACACTGAGACTGGGGGAGAGAGGGATGTTCTCCATGAATAATACACTGAGACTGGGAGAGAGAGGATGTTCTCCATGAATAATACACTGAGACTGGGGAGAGAGGGATGTTCTCCATGAATAATACACTGAGACTGGGAGAGAGAGGGGATGTTCTCCATGAATAATACACTGAGACTGGGGGAGAGAGGGATGTTCTCCATGAATAATACACTGAGACTGGGGGAGAGGGGATGTTCTCCATGAATAATACACTGAGACTGGGAGAGAGAGGGATGTTCTCCATGAATAATACACTGAGACTGGGAGAGAGAGGGATGTTCTCCATGAATAATACACTGAGACTGGGGAGAGAGAGGGATGTTCTCCATGAATAATACACTGAGACTGGGAGAGAGAGGATGTTCTCCATGAATAATACACTGAGACTGGGAGAGAGAGAGGATGTTCTCCATGAATAATACACTGAGACTGGGGAGAGAGGGGATGTTCTCCATGAATAATACACTGAGACTGGGAGAGAGAGGGATGTTCTCCATGAATAATACACTGAGACTGGGGAGAGAGAGGGATGTTCTCCATGAATAATACACTGAGACTGGGGGAGAGAGGGATGTTCTCCATGAATAATACACTGAGACTGGGAGAGAGAGGATGTTCTCCATGAATAATACACTGAGACTGGGAGAGAGAGGGATGTTCTCCATGAATAATACACTGAGACTGGGAGAGAGAGGGATGTTCTCCATGAATAATACACTGAGACTGGGGAGAGAGAGGATGTTCTCCATGAATAATACACTGAGACTGGGGGAGAGAGGGATGTTCTCCATGAATAATACACTGAGACTGGGGAGAGAGGGATGTTCTCCATGAATAATACACTGAGACTGGGGAGAGAGGGATGTTCTCCATGAATAATACACTGAGACTGGGGAGAGAGAGGGATGTTCTCCATGAATAATACACTGAGACTGGGGAGAGAGGGGATGTTCTCCATGAATAATACACTGAGACTGGGGAGAGAGGGGATGTTCTCCATGAATAATACACTGAGACTGGGGAGAGAGAGGGATGTTCTCCATGAATAATACACTGAGACTGGGGAGAGAGGGATGTTCTCCATGAATAATACACTGAGACTGGGAGAGAGAGGGATGTTCTCCATGAATAATACACTGAGACTGGGGAGAGAGGGATGTTCTCCATGAATAATACACTGAGACTGGGGAGAGAGAGATGTTCTCCATGAATAATACACTGAGACTGGGAGAGAGAGGATGTTCTCCATGAATAATACACTGAGACTGGGAGAGAGAGGGATGTTCTCCATGAATAATACACTGAGACTGGGGAGAGAGGATGTTCTCCATGAATAATACACTGAGACTGGGGAGAGAGGGATGTTCTCCATGAATAATACACTGAGACTGGGAGAGAGAGAGGATGTTCTCCATGAATAATACACTGAGACTGGGGGAGAGAGGGGATGTTCTCCATGAATAATACACTGAGACTGGGGGAGAGAGGGGATGTTCTCCATGAATAATACACTGAGACTGGGAGAGAGAGGGGATGTTCTCCATGAATAATACACTGAGACTGGGGAGAGAGGGATGTTCTCCATGAATAATACACTGAGACTGGGAGAGAGAGGGATGTTCTCCATGAATAATACACTGAGACTGGGAGAGAGAGGGATGTTCTCCATGAATAATACACTGAGACTGGGAGAGAGAGGATGTTCTCCATGAATAATACACTGAGACTGGGAGAGAGAGGGATGTTCTCCATGAATAATACACTGAGACTGGGGAGAGAGAGGGATGTTCTCCATGAATAATACACTGAGACTGGGAGAGAAGGGGATGTTCTCCATGAATAATACACTGAGACTGGGAGAGAGGGGATGTTCTCCATGAATAATACACTGAGACTGGGAGAGAGAGGGGATGTTCTCCATGAATAATACACTGAGACTGGGGGAGAGAGGGATGTTCTCCATGAATAATACACTGAGACTGGGAGAGGGATGTTCTCCATGAATAATACACTGAGACTGGGGGAGAGAGGGATGTTCTCCATGAATAATACACTGAGACTGGGAGAGAGAAATGTCTCAGCTACAGTTGAAGTCGTAAGTTTACATACACTTATTTTTCAACCACCCCTTGTCTTGTTTTAACAAACTATAGTTTTGGCAAGTCGGTTAGTACATCTACTTTGTGCATGACACAAGTCATTTTTCCAACAATTGTTTACAGATTATTTCACTTCAAATTCACTGTATCACAATTCCAGTGGGTCAGAAGTTTACATACACTAAGTTGACTGTGCCTTTAAACTGCTTGGAAAATTCCAGAAAATGACGTAATGGCTTAGAAGCTTCTGATAGGCTAATTGACATCATTTGAGTCAATTGGAGGTGTACTTGTGGATGTATTCAAGGCCTACATTCAAACTCAGTGCCTCTTTACTTGACATCATGGGGAAATCAAAAGAAATCAGCCAAGACCTCAGAAAAATAATTGTAGACGTCCACAAGTCTGGTTCATCCTTGGGAGCAATTTTCAAACGCCTGAAGGTACAACGTTCATCTGTAACAAACAATAGTACACAAGTATAAACCCCATGGGACCACAGAGCCTGTCACGCCCTGGCCATAGAGAGCCCTCTAGGTTTATCTATGGTGTGTTGGGTCAGGGCGTGACTAGGGTTATCTAGGGAACTCTATGTTTTTTTTTAATTGGTTCCCAATTAGAGGCAGCTGGATGTCGTTGCCTCTATTTGGAAATCCTATTTAAGTTGGTTCCCTTCCCCACCTGCGGAGTGGGTTATTGAATGAATGTTAGTACTGAATGTTTGACTGTTTGGGTCATGTTTCTACACACAGTTAGTACCGATCGTTGTTGTTTCTTTTGTTCATTGCATATTTGTATGTTTCACTTCGTTTTCTATTAAACATGTGGAACTACACCCACGCTGCACTTTGGTCCGCTCATTCCGACGATCGTAACACAGCCGTCATACCGCTCAGGAAGGAGACGTGTTCTGTCTCCTAGAGATTAACGTACTTTGGTGCGAAAAGTGCAAATCAATCCCAGAACAACAGCAAAGGACCTTCTGAAAATGCTGGAGGACACAGGTACAAAAGTATCTATATCCACAGTAAAACGAGTCCTATATCGACATAACCTGAAAGGCCGCTCAGCAAGGAAGAAGCCACTGCTCCAAAACCGCCATAAAAACGCCAGACTACGGTTTGCAACTGCACATGGGGACAAAGATCATACTTTTTGGAGAAATGTCCTCTGGTCTGATGAAACAAAAACATAACTATTTGTCCATAATGACCATCGTTATGTTTGGAGGGAAAAAGGGGGAGACTTGCAAGCCGAAGAACACCATCCCAACCGTGAAGCACCGGGGTGGCAGCATCATGTTGTGGGGGTGCTTTGCTGCAGGAGGGACTGGTGCACTTCACAAAATAGATGGCATCACGAGGGAGGAAAATGATGTGGATATATTGAAGCAACATCTCAAGACATCAGTCAGAAAGTTAAATCTTGGTCGCAAATGGGTCTTCCAAATGGACAATGACCCCAAGCATACTTCCAAAGTTGTGGCAAAAAGGCTTAAGGACAACAAAGTCAAGGTATTGGAGTGGCCATCACAAAGCCCTGACCTCAATCCCATAGAACATTTGTGGGCAGAACTGAAAAAGCGTGTGCGAGCAAGGAGGCCTACAAACCCGACTCAGTTACACCAGCTCTGTCAGGAGGAATGGGACAAAATTCACTCAACTTTAGGCTACCTGAAACATTTGACCCAAGTTAAACAATTTAACGGCAATGCTACCAAATACTAATTGAGAGTAGAGAGAGATTGAGAGTAGAGAGAGTGAGAGTGAGAGTAGACAGAGAGTGAGAGTAGAGAGAGTGAGAGTATAGAGAGTAGGGTGAGAGTAGACAGAGAGTGAGAGTAGAGAGAGTGAGAGTAGAGAGAGTGAGAGTAAAGAGAGTGAGAGTAGAGAGAGAGTGAGAGTAGAGAGAGTGAGAATAGAGAGAGTGAGAATAGAGAGAGTGAGAGTAGAGAGAGAGTGAGAGTAGAGAGAGTGAGAATAGAGAGACAGTGAGAATAGAGAGAGTGAGAGTAGAGAGAGTGAGAGTAGAGAGAGTGAGAATAGAGAGAGTGAGAGTAGAGAGAGTGAGAGTAGAGAGAGTGAGAATAGAGAGACAGTGAGAATAGAGAGAGTGAGAGTAGAGAGAGTGAGAGTAGAGACAGTGAGAGTAGAGAGAGTGAGAGTAGAGAGAGTGAGAATAGAGAGAGTGAGAATAGAGAGAGTGAGAATAGAGAGAGTGAGAATAGAGAGAGTGAGAGTAGAGAGATAGTGAGAGTAGAGAGAGTGAGAGTAGAGAGAGTGAGAATAGAGAGAGTGAGAATAGAGAGAGTGAGATTAGAGAGAGTGAGAATAGAGACAATGAGAGTAGAGACAGTGAGAGTAGAGAGAGTGAGAATAGAGAGAGTGAGAGTAGAGACAGTGAGAGTAGCGAGAGTGAGAGTAGAGAGTAAAGTACCAAGCTGCCTTTAACAACTACTACACATCTATCTGTAGCAACACACACACACACACACACACAGTCACACACATTGATTATTTCATGCTGTGCGTACATGGCTGACCCCTGGACTAGTAAAAAAGAGATATGAGTGAATTACATAAAAATATCCAGGCTGTGAGCTATGGAACAATAGTGTGTGTGTGTGTGTGTGTGTGGGTGGGTGGGTGTGTGTGTGTGTGTATGTTATCCAGGCTGTGAGCTATGGAACAGCAGAAGCATAAATGAGTTAGGAACCAGAGAGACCAGGAATGGAGAGAGAGAGGGGAAGGGATGGAGAGAGAGGGGAAGGGATGGAGAGAGAGAGGGGAAGGGATGGGGAGAGAGGGGAAGGGATGGAGAGAGAGGGGAAGGGATGGAGAGAGAGGGGAAGGGATGGGGAGAGAGAGGGAAGGGATGGAGAGAGAGGGGAAGGGATGGAGAGAGGGGAAGGGATGGGGAGAGAGAGGGGAAGGGATGGAGAGAGAGGGGAAGGGATGGAGAGAGAGAGGGGAAGGGATGGGGAGAGAGGGGAAGGGATGGAGAGATGGAGAGAGAGGGGAAGGGATGGAGAGAGAGGGGACGGGATGGAGAGAGAGAGGGGAAGGGATGGGGAGAGAGGGGAAGGGATGGAGAGAGAGGGGAAGGGATGGGGAGAGAGGGGAAGGGATGGGGAGAGAGGGGAAGGGATGGGGAGAGAGGGGAAGGGATGGAGAGAGAGAGGGGAAGGGATGGGGAGAGAGAGGGGACGTTTAGGAACACTTCACATTTGATGTGTAGTTTCATGTTATCACCTGTTGCTTTACATGTTGTCACATGCTATCACAATAACTTCACATGAGATCACGTGATCACATTAAATTCATGTGGTTCTTTTTCTCTCTCTCTCTCTGAATAATTTATTGGGATGAGAGAGCTGTCATCGTGTTTAATCAAAGTCGTTATCTCTTCTCGGATCTCTTCTCTGCATGGATATAGTTTGTGTGTGTGTGTGTGTGTCTCTGTGTGTGTGTGTCTTGGTGTGTGTGTTATCACACTTCCTGGCTTGACAGGAACAGACTAATCCTCCCTGTGGGAGACATTTCACATCCAGAGAGAGAGCGAGAGAGAGAGAGAGAGAGAGAGAGAGAGAGAGAGAGAGAGCGAGAGGAAGAGAGTGTTTGTGTTATGTGTGTGTGTCAGAGAAAGAGAGAGAGAGAGAGAGAGAGAGAGAGAGAGAGAGAGAGAGAGAGAGAGAGAGAGAGAGAGAGAGAGAAGAGAGTGTTTGTGTTATGTGTGTGTGTCAGAGAGAGAGAGAGAGAGAGAGAGAGAGAGAGAGAGAGAGAGAGAGAGAGAGAGAGAGAGAGAGAGAGAGAGAGAGAGAGAGAGAGAGGAAGAGAGTGTTTGTGTTATGTGTGTGTGTCAGAGAGAGAGAGAGAGAGAGAGAGAGAGAGAGAGAGAGAGAGAGAGAGAGAGAGAGAGAGAGAGAGAGAGAGAGAGAGAGAGAGAGAGAGAGATGGTGAGATGGTGAGATAGAGAGAGTTTGGTCCTTGTGGGGGATGTGAGTTGGGGATAATCCTTGTATCCTATTGTCTCCCCTGCTTCATGAAATGAATGAAAGAGCCTTAATGAGGAGAGCTTTGGAGTGTTGCGAAACAGT
>CM059806.1:37671066-37686066 GCA_030435695.1 Brachymystax lenok tsinlingensis
CTAATACTGAGGATTGAAGAAGACATTCAGATATGATAGAATCTAACCATAGAAGAAGACATTCAGATATAATAGAATCTGACCATAGAAGAAGACACTCAGATATGATAGAATCTGACCATAGAAGAAGACATACAGGTACTCACTGAAATTGAAGTGAGTACCGTCACCTCAAAACTAGAATGTATATCAGAGTGTATTCACCTGAATGTAAACAGCATCGCCACTCAAATTGAGTACCGGAACCTATATCATTCAAAGTCTACCACTTTGGACACATAAACTGTGGACACACAGACACACACACAAACATTATCATCGCAGTAAATTGAAAATCTGTTGTCGTGGGAACCCACTGGCCCTCTATACTCAAGTCCCATGAGGCTTTGGATTGTTGCTATGGTGATATGACGTATCTTGTGACAGCGTTCATCTCTATAGTGGAAGGGTAAATCTGTTCTGACTGACACCCGTCCACATATTTTTTTCCGTCTGTGAGTGTGTGCATTCTACTCCTGATCCATTCCAAAATATTTAAGATACAGTAAACAGTAAAATCAGAAGGAGAGTATTATAGACAGAGTATCTATGTGTTCCCTCCCCCCATTAAAGCTAGTCAGAGTATTATAGACAGAGTATCTATGTGTTCCCTCCCCCATTAAAGCTAGTCAGAGTATTATAGACAGAGTGGATCTATGTGTTCCCTCCCCCCATTAAAGCTAGTCAGAGTATTATAGACAGAGAGTATCTATGTGTTCCCTCCCCCCATTAAAGCTAGTCAGAGTATTATAGACAGAGAGTATCTATGTGTTCCCTCCCCCCATTAAAGCTAGTCAGAGTATTATAGACAGAGAGTATCTATGTGTTCCCTCCCCCCATTAAAGCTAGTCAGAGTATTATAGACAGAGAGTATCTATGTGTTCCCTCCACCCATTAAAGCTAGTCAGAGTATTATAGACAGAGAGTATCTATGTGTTCCCTCCCCCATTAAAGCTAGTCAGAGTATTATAGACAGAGAGTATCTATGTGTTCCCTCCCCCATTAAAGCTAGTCAGAGTATTATAGACAGAGAGTATCTATGTGTTCCCTCCCCATTAAAGCTAGTCAGAGTATTATAGACAGAGAGTATCTATGTGTTCCCTCCCCATTAAAGCTAGTCAGAGTATTATAGACAGAGAGTATCTATGTGTTCCCTCCCCATTAAAGCTAGTCAGAGTATTATAGACAGAGAGTATCTATGTGTTCCCTCCCCCCATTAAAGCTAGTCAGAGTATTAGAGACAGAGTGTAACTATGTGTTCCCTCCCCCATTAAAGCTAGTCAGAGTATTATAGACAGAGTGGATCTATGTGTTCCCTCCCCCATTAAAGCTAGTCAGAGTATTATAGACAGAGTATCTATGTGTTCCCTCCCCCCATTAAAGCTAGTCAGAGTATTATAGACAGAGAGTATCTATGTGTTCCCTCCACCCATTAAAGCTAGTCAGAGTATTATAGACAGAGTATCTATGTGTTCCCTCCACCCATTAAAGCTAGTCAGAGTATTATAGACAGAGAGTATCTATGTGTTCCCTCCCCCATTAAAGCTAGTCAGAGTATTATAGACAGAGAGTATCTATGTGTTCCCTCCCCCATTAAAGCTAGTCAGAGTATTATAGACAGAGAGTATCTATGTGTTCCCTCCCCATTAAAGCTAGTCAGAGTATTATAGACAGAGAGTATCTATGTGTTCCCTCCCCATTAAAGCTAGTCAGAGTATTATAGACAGAGTATCTATGTGTTCCCTCCCCCATTAAAGCTAGTCAGAGTATTATAGACAGAGAGTATCTATGTGTTCCCTCCCCCATTAAAGCTAGTCAGAGTATTATAGACAGAGAGTATCTATGTGTTCCCTCCACCCATTAAAGCTAGTCAGAGTATTATAGACAGAGAGTATCTATGTGTTCCCTCCCCCCATTAAAGCTAGTCAGAGTATTATAGACAGAGAGTATCTATGTGTTCCCTCCCCCATTAAAGCTAGTCAGAGTATTATAGACAGAGAGTATCTATGTGTTCCCTCCCCCCATTAAAGCTAGTCAGAGTATTATAGACAGAGTATCTATCGTTTCCCTCCCCATTAAAGCTAGTCAGAGTATTATAGACAGAGAGTATCTATGTGTTCCCTCCCCATTAAAGCTAGTCAGAGTATTATAGACAGAGTATCTATGGTTCCCTCCCCCATTAAAGCTAGTCAGAGTATTATAGACAGAGTATCTATGTGTTCCCTCCCCCCATTAAAGCTAGTCAGAGTATTATAGACAGAGTGGATCTATGTGTTCCCTCCCCCCATTAAAGCTAGTCAGAGTATTATAGACAGAGTGTATCTATGTGTTCCCTCCCCCATTAAAGCCAGACAGAGTAGCAGAAGGAGAACTGCAGCTAGCGATTGAAAACAGTAATTAAATATAATTTAGAGCCACCCTGGACTGTACCCAGTCTGTTAGTCTAACATACTCCTTACAGTGACTACTGATGAACACATGGTTTGGTTTGGTTTGGTTTGGTGTGTGTGTGTGTGTGTGTGTGTGTGTGTGTGTGTGTGTGTGTGTGCTGTCTGTGTATGTATGTGTGTCCCACTAGTGTGTATCTCACAGGTGTGTGAGCATGCTTGTGTTTGTGTGCCTCACTTTTTCCAGTCTCTCTGTACTCCTACTAACAGTCCACTCAGACATAATGCCAACAGCTTTCTAACTCTCATGTACCCACTGCCTCTGAGTGCAATACCATGTCAAAGGCCAAAACAAGCCCTGGAGAGAAGGGAATGATAGATGGATGGATGGTTAAATAAATGGAGAGAGTGATGGATGGATGGAGAGATGGAGAAATGGAGATATTGATGAATGAAAGAAGAAATTGATGGATTAATAGATGGAGGGTAGCAGTGGTTTCAGGCAATTAGGGACAGAGAGATGGAGAGAGAGATGGACAGAAAAATAAGGAGAGAAAAAAAGAAAGAGAAATAGAGAGAGAAAACAGTCCTGAGAGGAGAGAAGGAGGAAGACTGGGGTGAAAATAGAGGGAAGGGAGGAGAGGAGAAGGAGGAGAGAAAGGAGAGGGAGAAAAGAGATGAGAGGGAGGGAGGGAGGAGAGAGGAGAGAGAAAGAAGAGAGAGGAGAGAAACAGGAGAGGAAGGAGAGAGAGGAGAGAGGACAGAGAGGAGAGAGAGGATAGGGAGGAGAGGGGGAGAGAAAAGAGAGGGAGAAAAGAGATGAGAGGGAGGAGAGGGGGAGAGAGAGAGAGGAGAGAGTGGAGAGAGAGAGAGAGAGAGAGGAGAGGATGGTGAGAGAGGAGAGGAGAGAGAAAGGAGAGAGAGAGGACAGAGTGGAGAGAGAGAGGAGAGAGAGGAGAGGGAGGAGAGAGAGGAGAGAGAGAGTGAAAAGAGAGAGGAGAGGGGGAGAGAGAGGAGAGAGAGGAGAGGGAGGAGAGAGTAAATAGAGTGGAGAGAGAGGAGAGGAGAGGGGAGAAGAGAGAGAGGAGAGGAGAAGGTGGAGAAAGAGGAGAGAGAGAGGAGAGGGAGGAGAGAGTAGAGAGAGAGGAGAGGGTGGAGAGAGAAAGGAGAGAGAGTTTAGGGAGGAGAGAGGAGAGAGAGGGAGGAGAAAGAGTTAATCTGCTATTTTCTACTCCTACTACTACTGTACCAGCTGTACTAGTCAGATGGCTAGTACTATCTCATCTTTTACAATGACTCTTTCGTTCTTTCTTTCTCCTGGATTTCTCTCTGGATTAACTGAAACAATATTGAGATCGAGAGAGAGCGTGAGAGACAGGAGAGAAAGAGAGAGGAGGGATGGGGAGAACATCGAAATATGCCGGAAAGGACAAATAGGCCAATATTTTATACAGCATGTTTCATTACAGCAGACTGGATAGATGTAATAGATAATAATCCTCCCTTCAATCTCTTCCTCTCTCTAAACTGGGTTGTGTTCAGTGGACACTGTAAAGGAGAAACCTTTTGAAACAGATTATTAGCTACTACAAGGGGTCTAAGGTCTACACCTGTTGTATTCAGCATTTCACTGTAATGTCTACACCTGTTGTATTCAGCATTTAACTGTAAGGTCTACACCTGTTGTATTCAGCATTTCACTGTAAGGTCTACACCTGTTGTATTCAGCATTTCACTGTAAGGTCTACACCTGTTGTATTCAGCATTTCACTGTGAGGTCTACACCTGTTGTATTCAGCATTTCACTGTAAGGTCTACACCTGTTGTATTCAGCATTTCACTGTAAGGTCTACACCCTGTTGTATTCAGCGCACTAATAACATTTGATGTGATTTGATTTGATCTCTACTGCTGTTAGACTGATAATGCAGAGAGAGAGAGGAGAGAGACTACCATCTATCATTATAGACAGAACCAGACCTTTAGTATTTCAATAGACTACTACTGTTCATCTCATTCGTTCTTTTGTTCCTTCTCTTTACCTCCTCGAAGATCAGAGAGCTGTTTCACTCTGTCTCTCCTCTGTCTCTGATGTGTGTGAGAAACAGAAAAGACTAAAACGCTTTCATGCTGTCCTCTGCTTTAACTCAGTCAACCAATCAGATCAGAGAGAGGGAGCGAGAGAGAGAGAAATAGAGAGAGAGAGAGAGAGAGAGAGAGAGAGAGTGAGAGAGAGAGAGAGAGAGAGAGAGAGAGAGAGAGAGAGAGAGAGAGAGAGAGAGAGACAGAGAGAGAGAGAGAGAGAGAGAGAGAGAGAGAGAGAGAGAGAGAGAGAGAGAGAGAGAGAGAGAGAGAGAGAGAGAGAGAGAGAGAGAGAGAGAGAGAGAGAGAGAGAGAGAGAGAGAGAGAGAGAGAGAGAGAGAGAGAGAGAGAGAGAGAGAGAGAGAGAGAGAGAGAGAGAGAGAGAGAGAGAGAGAGAGAGAGAGAGAGAGAGAGAGAGAGACAGAGAGAGAGAGAGAGAGAGAGAGAGAGAGAGAGAGAGAGAGAGAGAGAGAGAGAGAGAGAGAGAGAGAGAGAGAGAGAGAGAGAGAGAGAGAGAGAGAGAGAGAGAGAGACAGAGAGAGAGAGAGAGAGAGAGAGAGAGAGAGAGAGAGAGAGAGAGAGAGAGAGACAGAGAGAGAGAGAGAGAGAGAGAGAGAGAGAGAGAGAGAGAGAGAGAGAGAGAGACAGAGAGAGAGAGAGAGACAGAGAGAGAGAGAGAGAGAGAGAGAGAGAGGCTTTGAACTGTTTATTAGAGGTGTTACACTTCTGACATGGGGTAATCCAGGAATGGTTCCTCAGGGAACTTTTGTTCCACGAGGGGACAGATTTAAAAAGCGCACACATGTCACCTACAGGACTAGTCAGCGTGTGTGTACCTGTGTGTGTCTGAGTAGAACATACAAACACAGAAAGCCCCTGAGTGAGAAACGTGTGTAAATTATTATCTGTACTTACAACACAATCATCAGGAAATGGGTCTCCATGTCTGCCGTTTCGGGAAAGGACTTCTCACAAACACACACTCCACTGACTGATCCCCCTAGTCCACTGTAGCGCTCACACACTCTGTCAGGAATCTGCATTCAGAGAGAGAGAGAGAGAGAGAGAGAGAGAGAGAGAGAGAGAGAGAGAGAGAGAGAGAGAAAACAAAGCCATCACCTACAGAGAGATGAACCTGGAGAAGAGCCCCCTAAGCAAGCTGTTCCTAGGGCAAACACAAACACACCCCACAGAGCCCCAGGACAGCAACACAATTAGATCCAACCAATTCATGAGAAAACAAAAAGATAATTACTTGGAACTTTGGAAACAATTTACAAAAAAACTGAGCAAACTAGAATTCTATTTGGCACTAAACAGAGAGAATACCTGACCACTGTGACAGACCCAAACTCCCATATCTACTGGGTGAAATACCACAGTGTGTCATCACAGCAGCAAGATGTGTGACCTGTTGCCACAAGAAAAGGGCAACCAGTGAAGAACAAACACCATTGTAAATACAATACAAATACAATACTTTTGTTTATTATCTATTTCACTTGCTTTGGCAATGTTAACATATGCTTCCCATGTCAATAAAGCCCTTAAATTGAAATTGAGAGAGAGAGAGAGAGAGAGAGAGAGAGAGAGAGAGAGAGAGAGAGAGAGAGAGAGAGAGAGAGAGAGAGAGAGAGAGAGAGAGAGAGAGAGAGAGAGAGAGAGAGAGAGAGAGAGAGAGAGAGAGAGAGAGAGAGAGAGAGAGAGAGAGAGAGAGAGAGAGAGAGAGAAAGAAAGAGAGAGAGAGAGAGAGAGCTCTCTGAAGGTGAATGTACTAACTACGTACCTCTCTGTGGATAGAAGTGTCTGCTAAATGACTCTGATGTCAATGTAAACAGAGCAGTATTGAACTTTGTCTGAGATCGATACAGCTGCTATATCAGTAATGTAGGTCAGCTGTGACAGACTGTCAAAGTGTACACTGATCAACAGTGAGACACAAACTGATGTGTCACACACACACACACACACACACACACACTGATCAGCCATGCTTGCTTACGGACACACACGCACACAGATACACACACACACAAACACACGCACACACGCACACACCTTCTGTGCGCTGTGCTGTAGCAGTGGCACATGGAGGGAAGTGATCTGTATTGATCTGTTTCATGTGTGTGTGTGGATGTGTGTGTGTGTGTGTGTGTGTTAGTGTGTGTGTGTGTGTGTTTTCCTGCCAGCATATTGCATTCCAGTCATATAATTTGTCTTTGTAACCTGACAATTCATGACACTGGGTACAGAGCTTGGCACAAACCTTTATTCTAGCCTTTAGATAAAGTAGCATAGAGCTTTGCACACACACACACACACACACACAAACACACACACACACACACACACACACACACACACACACACACACACACACACACACACACCATGCACTACCACTGATAAGGTTTCTCACTCAATTCATTCAACACTCTGAAAGTTTATTTTTGTCTCTGTGACAAAAACGACAGACTCAGTTCAACATGAACTGTTAGTTCTCCTATACTGATGCCCTGGTCGGTCCCTGCACCAGGGATTGCAAAACTTCACCTAGCACATACAGGAGGCCAGCCCAGCACCAGGGACTTTATGGATATAAAGAGGGACTTTATCGAACAGAAGGACCATTTCTTGTGTAGCTGGGACCCTTTGGATTGCCATCAGATGAAGATCTTCAAAGGTAAGCAATTTATTTTATTTGTGACACCCCGTGTTGGTTATGTTATTATGCTAATTGAATATGTGTGCGGGGCGCTGTCCTCAGACAATCAAATGTTCTGCTTTCGCCGTAAAGCCTTTTTGAAAATCTGACAACGCTGTGAGATTGCCAAGATTCTAAGCTTTTGAATGGTTTGCAACACTTGTATTTTTATGAATGTTAAATATTACTATTTTTGTAATTTGAATTTGGCGCTCTGCATTTCGCAAAACCCATTACAGTACACTTGATGTGGACTCAGGAAGAAGTTGTCTTGCTCCCTTGATTTCCAAGATAAAAACTTCAAACCTTTTTCTAAAGACTGTTGACATCTAGTGGAAGCCATAGGAACTGCAATCTGGGGGTTAAACTATGATGCTTTGAATAGCTGGCCTATTGAAAACAGTGTGACATGACTGATTCAGACATCCCGGATGGATTTTGCTCGGGTTTTCGACCTGCCATATCAGTTCTGTTATACTCACAGACAATATTTTAACAGTGTTTGAAATTCCACTGTGTTTTCTATCCAAAGCTACTAATTATATGCATATCCTAGCTTCTGGGCCTGAGTAACAGGCAGTTTACTTTGGTCATGTTTTTCATCCGAACTTCAAAATACTGCCCCCTAGCCCGTACAGGTTAACAATTGTATTCGTATTTACAGAGGGAATACACGTGTGTTATTAAGGCACATGAAAGTTCACATGTTGCATAAAAAAGCATTGAGATAATAAAAAAAAGTTTATGTTCAAATGTCTCACCTGTGAAGTAGTGATCCGTGAAATACGCCTAGTTTCCTGAAACGAGTCACATTTGACTTCCTTTTAAGTGATTGTAGAATAACAGCTATTTTCTAGATTTTAATAATTAGTTTTAAATCTGCTCTGAACGCATTGTCTCTCTCTTCCTCCATTAATACTGAACTAGGATATGCATATAACTCTCTCTCTCTACCCTCTCTCTCTCTACCCCCTCTCTCTCTCTCTACCCCCTCTCTCTACCCCCCTCTCTCTCTCTACCCCCTCTCTCTCTCTCTACCCCCTCTCTCTCTCTACCCCCCTCTCTCTCTACCCCCTCTCTCTCTCTACCCCTCTCTCTCTCTACCCTCCCTCTCTCTCTACCCCCTCTCTCTCTACCCTCTCTCTCTCTCTACCCTCTCTCTCTCTACCCCCTCTCTCTCTACCCCCTCTCTCTCTCTACCCCTCTCTCTCTCTACCCCCTCTCTCTCTACCCCCTCTCTCTCTACCAGCCTGACATCTTTTCGATTTTGTCTATTTGCATCTCCCACACCATCTCCCTTCTAACACTATTTCTCTCCCTTCATCCCTCCTCTGTCTCTCCCTTCATCCCTCCTCTGTGTCTCCCTTCATCCCTCCTCTGTCTCTCCCTTCATCCCTCCTCTGTCTCTCCCTTCATCCCTCCTCTGTCTCTCCCTTCATCCCTCCTCTGTCTCTCCCTTCATCCCTCCTCTGTCTCTACCTTCATCCCTCCTCTGTCTCTCCCTTCATCCCTCCTCTTTCTCTCCCTTCATCCCTCCCGTCTCTCCATTCATCCCTCCTCTGTCTCTCCCTTCATCCCTCCTCTGTCTCTCCCTTCATCCCTCCTCTGTGTCTCCCTTCATCCCTCCTCTGTCTCTCCCTTCATCCCTCCTCTGTCTCTACCTTCATCCCTCCCGTCTCTCCATTCATCCCTCATCTGTCTCTCCCTTCATCTCTCCTCTTTCTCTCCCTTCATCCCTCCTCTGTGTCTCCCTTCATCCCTCCCGTCTCTCCATTCATCCCTCATCTGTGTCTCCCTTCATCCCTCCTCTGTCTCTCCCTTCATCCCTCCTCTGTCTCTACCTTCATCCATCCCGTCTCTCCCTTCATCCCTCCTCTGTCTCTACCTTCATCCCTCCCGTCTCTCCCTTCATCCCTCATCTGTCTCTCCCTTCATCTCTCCTCTTTCTCTACCTTCATCCCTCCTCTGTCTCTCCCTTCATCCCTCCTCTGTCTCTCCCTTCATCCCTCCTCTGTCTCTCCCTTCATCCCTCCTCTGTCTCTCCCTTCATCTCTCCTCTGTCTCTCCCTTCATCCCTCCTCTGTCTCTCCCTTCATCCCTCTGTCTCTCCCTTCATCCCTCTGTCTCTCCCTTCATCCCTCCTCTGTCTCTCCCTTCATCCCTCCTCTGTCTCTCCCTTCATCCCTCCTCTGTGTCTCCCTTCATCCCTCCCGTCTCTCCCTTCATCCCTCTGTCTCTCCCTTCATCTCTCCTCTGTCTCTCCCTTCATCTCTCCTCTGTCTCTCCCTTCAACCCTCCCGTCTCTCCATTCATCCCTCCTCTGTCTCTCCCTTCATCCCTCCTCTGTCTCTCCCTTCATCCCTCTGTCTCTCCCTTCATCCCTCCTCTGTCTCTCCCTTCATCCCTCCTCTGTCTCTACCTTCATCTCTCCTCTGTCTCTCCCTTCATCTCTCCTCTGTCTCTCCCTTCATCCCTCCTCTGTCTCTCCCTTCATCTCTCCTCTGTCTCTACATTCATCCCTCCTCTGTCTCTAACGTCATACCTCCTCCTCTCCCTTCATCCCTCCTCTGTCTCTCCCTCTGCTTGTCTTCTCATATCACTAACTCCTCCCCCCCTTCCATGCTTCTGTTTGTTCTGTCCCACTTCGTCTGTGGTCGCTTCACTGTATTCAGACAGCCAGGACAGAACACTTACATTCCCAACTCCCTACCCTACTCACCTGACAGCTAGTCATATTTCATACCTTCTGTGCTTCGTTTTCTCTCTCTTACTGGCCCAACGCTCTAACCACTAGGCTACCTGCCGCCCCAAATGAGATGAGACGGACCTACTTGTCACATCCTCCCATCGCCATCCCACACGGCTGGTTGTCAGGGGCAACATATTGATTAGTCGCAGTAAGCGTGGTGACCAGAAGCCTGTCAGTCTAATGTCTCCATGACGGCTTGTAGATGACAGGGAGGTGACCCTGTCTTGAACAACACATCAGGCACACACTGCCACACACTGGAGGGGAGAGGAGAGGAGAGGAGAGGAGAGGAGAGGAGAGGAGAGGAGAGGAGAGGAGAGGAGAGGAGAGGAGAGGAGAGGAGAGGAGAGGAGAGGAGAGGAGAGGAGAGGAGAGGAGAGGATGACAGACTACTGGGGGAGAGGTGAGACTACTGGGGGAGAGGAGAGGAGACCCTACTACTGGGGGAGAGGAAAGACTACTGGGGGAGAGGAAAGACTACTGGGGGAGAGGTGAGACTACTGGGGGAGAGGTGAGACTACTGGGGGAGAGGAAAGACTACTGGGGGAGAGGAGAGACGATGGCGAGAGTGCAGAGGAAAGACAGGAGAGGAAAATTACGAGAGACTACTGGAGGAGAGGAGAGAGCAGAGAAAAGAGGGGAGAGGAGAGACTTCTGGGGTAGAGGAGAGACTACTGGAGGAGAGGAGAGACCACTGGGGGAGAGGAGAGACCACTGGAGGAGAGGAGAGACCACTGGGGGAGAGGAGAGACCACTGGGGGAGAGGAGAGACTACTGGGGGAGAGGAGAAGAGAGGAGAGGAGAGGAGAGGAGAGGTGAGACCACTGGGGGAGAGGTGAGGAGAGACTACTGGGGGAGAGGAGAGAGAGGAGAGGAGAGAGAGGAGAGAGTACTAGGGGAGAGGAGAGAGAGGAGAGGAGAGATGGAGGAGTGGACGGAGCGGAGAGGAGAGGAGAGACCACTGGGGGAGAGGAGAGAGAGGAGAGGAGAGAGAGGAGAGAGAGGAGAGAGAGGAGAGAGAGGAGAGAGTACTAGGGGAGAGGAGAGAGAGGAGAGGAGAGGAGAGAGAGAGAGGTGAGAGTACTGGGGGAGAGGAGAGTTAGGAGAGGAGAGAGAGAGAGGAGAGGGTACAGGGGGAGAGGAGAGTAGTCTCTCTCTCACACACACACACACACACACACACACACACACACACACACACACACACACACACACAGCATGCAACTGGCCCCATAGCAGAGATCTAATCATCGTGTCAGTAACACATTTACGGTCCATTAGACAGACACACTGACGATTCACTAATTAGAGCTAATGAATGACTCACACTGAATTAATGCAATTTAATTCATTTGATTTCTACTGTGTGTGTGTGTGTGTGTGTGTGTGTGTGTATGTGTGTGTGTGTGTGTGTATATGCGTCTTGTCTTGTAGCGTGTGTGTGTGTGTGTGTGTGTGTGTGTGTGTGTGTGTGTGTGTGTGCGCGTGTGTGTGTTGAGGTCACAAGACTGGGTAGACAGGGCTCAGACCAGACAGTGGTAATGAGCAGCATGTCCATTAGTACCAGACAATAGGTAGTATGATACTGGAGATGAGTCCCCATCACACTCACACACGGGACCAGGGCCAACCTGAAGAAAGACATATACCCAAACGTCCCATTGTTTCCAATCCCAAATGAACACCAAGCTCCAACCTCCAAGCTGAAAGGCTTGTCTTAAGTCATACTGGCAGAAAATCAACGAAGCCAATCAGGGGGCAAGACGGAGCATTCTATTAACCTGTTGCTTACACCTTAAACCTATCATATACCTTACACCTATCATATACCATATACCTATCATATACCTATCATATACCTTACACCTATCATATACCTTATACCTATCATATACCTATCATATACCTTACACCTATCATATACCTTATACCTATCATATACCTATCATATACCTTACACCTATCATATACCTATCATATACCTTACACCTATCATATACCTTATACCTATCATATACCTTATACCTATCATATACCTATCATATACCTTATACCTATCCTACACCTTATACCTATCATATACCTTATACCTATAATATACCATATACCTATCATAAACCTTATACCTATCATATACCTTATACCTATCATATACCTATCATATACCTTATACCTATCCTACACCTTATACCTATCATATACCTTATACCTATAATATACCATATACCTATCATAAACCTTATACCTATCATATACCTTATACCTATCATATACCTATCATATACCTTATACCTATCCTACACCTTATACCTATCATATACCTATCACATACCTTCTACCTATCACATACCTTACACATATCATATACCTATCATATACCTTATACCTATCATATACCTATCATATTCCTTATACCTATCATACACCTTATACCTATCATACAGTGGGGCAAAAAAGTATTTAGTCAGCCACCAATTGTGCAAGTTCTCTCACTTAAAAAGATGAGAGAGGCCTGTAATTTTCATCATAGGTACACTTCAACTATGACAGACAAAATGAGAAAATCACATTGTAGGATTTTTAATGAATTTATTTGCAAATTATGGTGGAAAATAAATATTTGGTCACATACAAACAAGCA
Organism: Brachymystax lenok tsinlingensis; assembly: GCA_030435695.1. Taxonomy (NCBI): domain Eukaryota; kingdom Metazoa; phylum Chordata; class Actinopteri; order Salmoniformes; family Salmonidae; genus Brachymystax; species Brachymystax lenok. The sequence continues at coordinate 37,683,669 of CM059806.1, forward strand.
AGATTTCTGGCTCTCACAGACCTGTAACTTCTTCTTTAAGAGGCTTCTCTGTCCTCCACTCGTTACCTGTATTAATGGCACCTGTTTGAACTTGTTATCAGTATAAAAGACACCTGTCCACAACCTCAAACAGTCACACTCCAAACTCCACTATGGCCAAGACCAAAGAGCTGTCAAAGGACACCAGAAACAAAATTGTAGACCTGCACCAGGTTGGGAAGACTGAATCTGCAATAGGTAAGCAGCTTGGTTTGAAGAAATCAACTGTGGTAGCAATTATTAGGAAATGGAAGACATACAAGACCACTGATAATCTTCCTCGATCTGGGGCTCCACGCAAGATCTCACCCCGTGGGGTCAAAATGATCACAAGAACGGTGAGCAAAAATCCCAGAACCACACGGGGGGACCTATATAACCTGATAGGTGTAAGGTATATGATAGGTATAAGGTACAGGTCGTTCTGTCCCTGAACAAGGCAGTTAACCCACTGTTCCCCGGGCGCCGAAGACGTGGATGTCGATTAAGGCAGCCCCCCGCACCTCTCTGATTCAGAGGGGTTGGGTTAAATGCGGAAGACACATTTCGGTTGAAGGCATTCGTTGTACAACTGACTAATAATGGTGACTTTGACTTTTTGTGACTTTATACCTATTATACACCATATACCTATCATATACCGTATACCTACACAAGTAGCTAGTACATACAGTAACTCTAAAAGGTGGTCTGTAATTAGGCAAACTTCTTATCCCACACTGATAAGTAGAATGACTTCCATCGATGTACAGTTTAAGTCTTTAAAACTAGTTTTTCAACCACTCCACACATTTCTTGTTAGCAAACTATAATTTTGGCAAGTCGGTTAGGACATCTACTTTGTGCATGACACAAGTCATTTTCCAACAATTGTTTAGAGACAGATTATTTCACTTCAAATTCACTGTATCACAATTCCAGTGGGTCAGACGTTTACATACACTAAGTTGACTGAGCCTTTAAACAGTTTTGAAAATTCCCAGAAAATGATGTCATGGCTTTAGAAGCTTCTGATAGGCTAATTTACATCATTTGAGTCAATTGGAGGTGGAGCTGTGGATGTATTTCAAGGCCTACCTTCAAACTCAGTGCCTCTTTGCTTGACATCATGGGAAAATCAAAAGAAATCAGCCAAGACCTCAGAAAAAAAATTGTAGACCTCCACAAGTCTGGTTCATCCTTGGGAGCAATTTAAAAACGCCTTAAGGTACCACCTTCATCTGTACAAACAATAGTACGCAAGTATAAAAACCATGGGACCACACAGCCGTCATACCGCTCAGGAAGGAGACGCGTTCTGTCTCCTAGAGATTAACGTAATTTTGTGCAAAAAGTGCAAATCAATCCCAGAACAACAGCAAAGGACATGTGCACATGCTGGAGGAAACAGGTACAAAAGTATCTATATCCACAATAAAACAAGTCCTATATTTAACCTGAAAGGCCGCTCAGCAAGGAAGAAGCCACTGCTCCAAAATCGCCATAAAAAAGCCAGACTACGGTTTGCAACTGCACATGGGGACAAAGATTGTACTTTTTGAAGAAATGTCCTCTGGTCTGATGAAACAAAAATAGAACTGTTTGCCAAAACGACCATCGTTATGTTTGGAGGAAAAAGGGTGAGGATGCAAGCCGAAGAACACCATCCCAACTGTGAAGCATGGGGGTGGCAGCATCATATTGTGGGGGTGCTTTGCTGCAGGAGGGACTGGTGCACTTCACAAAATAGATGGCATCATGAGGGAGGAAAATTATGTGGATATATTGAAGCAACATCTCAAGACATCAGTCAGGAAGTTAAAGGTTGGTCGCAAATGGGTCTTCCAAATGGACAATGACCCCAAGCATTCTTCCAAAGTTATGGCAAAATAGCTTAAGGACAACATATTCAAGGTATTGATACACAACACATCAAAATGATGATTGTGAATGGGAGTCAGAGGGAGAGTTAAACTAGATACACAACACATCATAATGAAGAATGGGAGACGGAGGGAGAGTTAAACTAGATACACAACACATCATAATGATGAATGGGAGACGGAGGGAGAGTTAAACTAGATACACAACACATCATAATGATGAATGGGAGACGGAGGGAGAGTTAAACTAGATACACAACACATCATAATGATGAATGGGAGACGGAGGGAGAGTTAAACTAGATACAAAACACATCATAATGATGAATGGGAGACAGAGGGAGAGTTAAACTAGATACACAACACATCATAATGATGAATGGGAGACGGAGGGAGAGTTAAACACGATACACAACACATCATAATGATGAATGGGAGACGGAGGGAGAGTTAAACTAGATACACAACACATCATAATGATGAATGGGAGACGGAGG
>CM059806.1:37691066-37713566 GCA_030435695.1 Brachymystax lenok tsinlingensis
AGTAGACAGTAGACAGTAGATAATAAGTAGTAGACAGTAGACAGTAGACAGTAGACAGTAGACAGTAGGTAGTAGACAGTAGGTAGTAGACAGTAGACAGTAGACAGTAGATAATAAACAGTAGACAGTAGACAGTAGATAATAAGTAGTAGACAGTAGACAGTAGACAGTAGGTAGTAGACAGTAGACATTAGGTAGTAGACAGTAGACAGTAGACAGTAGACAGTAGACAGTAGGTAGTAGACAGTAGGTAGTAGACAGTAGATAATAAGTAGTAGACAGTAGACAGTAGACAGTAGATAATAAGTAGTAGACAGTAGACAGTAGACAGTAGGTAGTAGACAGTAGACAGTAGGTAGTAGACAGTAGACAGTAGATAATAAGTAGTAGACAGTAGACAGTAGACAGTAGATAATAAACAGTAGACAGTAGACAGTAGATAATAAGTAGTAGACAGTAGACAGTAGACAGTAGACAGTAGGTAGTAGACAGTAGGTAGTAGACAGTAGATAATAAGTAGTAGACAGTAGACAGTAGACAGTAGGTAGTAGACAGTAGGTAGTAGACAGTAGATAATAAGTAGTAGACAGTAGACAGTAGACAGTAGGTAGTAGACAGTAGACAGTAGACAGTAGATAATAAGTAGTAGACAGTAGACAGTAGACAGTAGGTAGTAGACAGTAGGTAGTAGACAGTAGATAATAAGTAGTAGACAGTAGACAGTAGACAGTAGACAATAGGCAGTAGACAGTAGACAGTAGGTAGTAGACAGTACACAGTAGACAATAGGCAGTAGACAGTAGACAGTAGGTAGTAGACAGTAGACAGTAGACAATAGGCAGTAGACAGTAGACAGTAGGTAGTAGACAGTAGACAGTAGGTAGTAGACAGTAGACAGTAGGTAGTAGACAGTAGACAGTAGACAGTAGGTAGTAGACAGTAGGTAGTAGACAGTAGACAGTAGGTAGTAGACAGTAGACAGTAGGTAGTAGACAGTAGGTAGTAGACAGTAGACAGTAGACAGTAGGTAGTAGACAGTAGACAGTAGGTAGTAGACAGTAGACAGTAGGTAGTAGACAGTAGACAGTCGGTAGTAGACAGTAGACAGTAGACAGTAGACAGTAGACAGTGGACAGTAGGTAGTAGACAGTAGACAGTAGACAATAGGCAGTAGACAGTAGACAGTAGGTAGTAGACAGTAGACAGTAGACAATAGGCAGTAGACAGTAGACAGTAGACAGTAGGTAGTAGACAGTAGACAGTAGGTAGTAGACAGTAGACAGTAGACAGTAGGTAGTAGACAGTAGACAGTAGACAATAGGCAGTAGACAGTAGGTAGTAGACAGTAGACAGTAGGTAGTAGACAGTAGACAGTAGACAGTAGGTAGTAGACAGTAGACAGTCGGTAGTAGACAGTCGGTAGTAGACAGTAGACAGTAGGTAGTAGACAGTAGACAGTAGACAGTAGGTAGTAGACAGTAGACAGTAGGTAGTAGACAGTAGACAGTAGACAGTAGGTAGTAGACAGTAGACAGTAGGTAGTAGACAGTAGACAGTAGGTAGTAGACAGTAGACAGTAGACAGTAGGTAGTAGACAGTAGACAGTCGGTAGTAGACAGTAGACAGTAGACAGTAGACAGTAGACAGTGGACAGTAGGTAGTAGACAGTAGACAGTAGACAATAGGCAGTAGACAGTAGACAGTAGACAGTAGACAGTAGACAGTAGACAGTAGGTAGTAGACAGTAGACAGTAGACAGTAGACAGTAGGTAGTAGACAGTAGACAGTAGACAGTAGGTAGTAGACAGTAGACAGTAGACAGTAGACAGTAGGTAGTAGAAAGTAGACAGTAGACAGTAGATAATAAGTAGTAGACAGTAGACAGTAGAAAATAGACAGTAGACAGTAGATAGTAATGAAAGCCTTCCACTACACTGTAAACATTCATATCTCTGGAAGGCAGCGCCTTCTGTTTTTTTTTTCATCAGAGCCATTCGTTGTCACGGTACTGGTTTGGGTCAGTCATTAGAGATATTATATATGATGCTTAGACGAACACGGAAGCCCGCACAAACACACACCAGTTTGTTCTGTGGTAATCCTTAGGCCTCACAGACAGTAGACAGTAGACAGTAGGTAGTAGGTAGTAGACAGTAGACAGTAGACAGTAGGTAGTAGACAGTAGACAGTAGGTAGTAGACAGTAGACAGTAGACAGTAGACAGTAGACAGTAGGTAGTAGACAATAGACATTAGGTAGTAGACAGTAGACAGTGGACAGTAGGTAGTAGACAGTAGGTAGTAGACAGTAGACAGTAGGTAGTAGACAGTAGACAGTAGGTAGTAGGTAGTAGACAGTAGACAGTAGGCAGTAAGTAGAAGACAGTAGACAGTAGGTAGTAGACAGTAGGTAGTAGACAGTAGACAGTAGGTAGTAGACAGTAGGTAGTAGACAGTAGACAGTAGACAGTAGGCAGTAGACAGTAGGTAGTAGACAGTAGGTAGTAGACAGTAGGCAGTAGACAGTAGGTAGTAGACAGTAGACAGTAGACAGTAGGTAGTAGACAGTAGGTAGTAGACAGTAGGCAGTAGACAGTAGGTAGTAGACAGTAGGTAGTAGACAGTAGGCAGTAGACAGTAGGTAGTAGACAGTAGACAGTAGGTAGTAGACAGTAGGTAGTAGACAGTAGACAGTAGGTAGTAGGTAGTAGAAAGTAGGTAGTAGACAGTAGACAGTAGGTAGTAGACAGTAGGTAGTAGACAGTAGACAGTAGGTAGTAGACAGTAGGTAGTAGACAGTAGGTAGTAGACAGTAGGCAGTAGACAGTAGACAGTAGACAATAAGTAGAAGACAGTAGACAGTAGGTAGTAGACAGTAGGTAGTAGACAGTAGACAGTAGGTAGTAGACAGTAGGTAGTAGACAGTAGGTAGTAGACAGTAGGCAGTAGACAGTAGGTAGTAGACAGTAGGTAGTAGACAGTAGGCAGTAGACAGTAGGTAGTAGACAATAAGTAGAAGACAGTAGACAGTAGACAGTAGGTAGTAGACAGTAGACAGTAGACAGTAGATAATAAGTAGTAGACAGTAGACAGTAGAAAATAGACAGTAGACAGTAGACAGTAGATAATAAGTAGTAGACAGTAGACAGTAGAAAATAGACAGTAGACAGTAGATAGTAATGAAAGCCTTCCACTACACTGTAAACATTCATATCTCTGGAAGGCAGCGCCTTCTGTTTTTTTTTTCATCAGAGCCATTCGTTGTCCACGGTACTGGTTTGGGTCAGTCATTAGAGATATTATATATGATGCTTAGACGAACACGGAAGCCCGCACAAACACACACCAGTTTGTTCTGTGGTAATCCTTAGGCCTCACAGACAGTAGACAGTAGACAGTAGGTAGTAGGTAGTAGACAGTAGACAGTAGACAGTAGGTAGTAGACAGTAGACAGTAGGTAGTAGACAGTAGACAGTAGACAGTAGACAGTAGGTAGTAGACAATAGACATTAGGTAGTAGACAGTAGACAGTGGACAGTAGGTAGTAGACAGTAGGTAGTAGACAGTAGACAGTAGACAGTAGGTAGTAGACAGTAGGTAGTAGACAGTAGACAGTAGACAGTAGGTAGTAGACAGTAGGTAGTAGACAGTAGGTAGTAGACAGTAGACAGTAGACAGTAGGTAGTAGACAGTAGACAGTAGGTAGTAGACAGTAGACAGTAGGTAGTAGACAGTAGACAGTCGGTAGTAGACAGTAGACAGTAGACAGTAGACAGTAGACAGTGGACAGTAGGTAGTAGACAGTAGACAGTAGACAATAGGCAGTAGACAGTAGACAGTAGGTAGTAGACAGTAGACAGTAGACAATAGGCAGTAGACAGTAGACAGTAGACAGTAGGTAGTAGACAGTAGACAGTAGGTAGTAGACAGTAGACAGTAGACAGTAGGTAGTAGACAGTAGACAGTAGACAATAGGCAGTAGACAGTAGGTAGTAGACAGTAGACAGTAGGTAGTAGACAGTAGACAGTAGGTAGTAGACAGTAGACAGTCGGTAGTAGACAGTCGGTAGTAGACAGTAGACAGTAGGTAGTAGACAGTAGACAGTAGACAGTAGGTAGTAGACAGTAGACAGTAGGTAGTAGACAGTAGACAGTAGACAGTAGGTAGTAGACAGTAGACAGTAGGTAGTAGACAGTAGACAGTAGGTAGTAGACAGTAGACAGTAGACAGTAGGTAGTAGACAGTAGACAGTCGGTAGTAGACAGTAGACAGTAGACAGTAGACAGTAGACAGTGGACAGTAGGTAGTAGACAGTAGACAGTAGACAATAGGCAGTAGACAGTAGACAGTAGACAGTAGACAGTAGACAGTAGACAGTAGACAGTAGACAGTAGACAGTAGGTAGTAGACAGTAGACAGTAGACAGTAGGTAGTAGACAGTAGACAGTAGACAGTAGACAGTAGGTAGTAGAAAGTAGACAGTAGACAGTAGATAATAAGTAGTAGACAGTAGACAGTAGAAAATAGACAGTAGACAGTAGATAGTAATGAAAGCCTTCCACTACACTGTAAACATTCATATCTCTGGAAGGCAGCGCCTTCTGTTTTTTTTTTCATCAGAGCCATTCGTTGTCACGGTACTGGTTTGGGTCAGTCATTAGAGATATTATATATGATGCTTAGACGAACACGGAAGCCCGCAAACACACACCAGTTTGTTCTGTGGTAATCCTTAGGCCTCACAGACAGTAGACAGTAGACAGTAGGTAGTAGGTAGTAGACAGTAGACAGTAGACAGTAGGTAGTAGACAGTAGACAGTAGGTAGTAGACAGTAGACAGTAGACAGTAGACAGTAGACAGTAGGTAGTAGACAATAGACATTAGGTAGTAGACAGTAGACAGTGGACAGTGGGTAGTAGACAGTGGGTAGTAGACAGTAGACAGTGGGTAGTAGACGGTAGACAGTGGGTAGTAGGTAGTAGACAGTAGACAGTAGGCAGTAAGTAGAAGACAGTAGACAGTGGGTAGTAGACAGTGGGTAGTAGACAGTAGACAGTGGGTAGTAGACAGTGAACAGTAGACAGTAGGCAGTAGACAGTGGGTAGTAGACAGTGGGTAGTAGACAGTGGGCGGTAGACAGTGGGTAGTAGACAGTAGACAGTAGACAGTGGGTAGTAGACAGTGGGTAGTAGACAGTGGGCAGTAGACAGTGGGTAGTAGACAGTGGGTAGTAGACAGTAGGCAGTAGACAGTAGGTAGTAGACAGTAGACAGTAGACAGTAGGTAGTAGACAGTAGGTAGTAGACAGTAGACAGTAGGTAGTAGGTAGTAGAAAGTAGGTAGTAGACAGTAGACAGTAGGTAGTAGACAGTAGGTAGTAGACAGTAGACAGTAGGTAGTAGACAGTAGGTAGTAGACAGTAGGTAGTAGACAGTAGACAGTAGACAATAAGTAGAAGACAGTAGACAGTAGGTAGTAGACAGTAGGTAGTAGACAGTAGATAGTAGGTAGTAGACAGTAGGTAGTAGACAGTAGGTAGTAGACAGTAGGCAGTAGACAGTAGGTAGTAGACAGTAGGTAGTAGACAGTAGGCAGTAGACAGTAGGTAGTAGACAATAAGTAGAAGACAGTAGACAGTAGACAGTAGGTAGTAGACAGTAGACAGTAGACAGTAGATAATAAGTAGTAGACAGTAGACAGTAGAAAATAGACAGTAGACAGTAGACAGTAGATAATAAGTAGTAGACAGTAGACAGTAGAAAATAGACAGTAGACAGTAGATAGTAATGAAAGCCTTCCACTACACTGTAAACATTCATATCTCTGGAAGGCAGCGCCTTCTGTTTTTTTTTTCATCAGAGCCATTCGTTGTCACGGTACTGGTTTGGGTCAGTCATTAGAGATATTATATATGATGCTTAGACGAACACGGAAGCCCGCACAAACACACACCAGTTTGTTCTGTGGTAATCCTTAGGCCTCACAGACAGTAGACAGTAGACAGTAGGTAGTAGGTAGTAGACAGTAGACAGTAGACAGTAGGTAGTAGACAGTAGACAGTAGGTAGTAGACAGTAGACAGTAGACAGTAGACAGTAGGTAGTAGACAATAGACATTAGGTAGTAGACAGTAGACAGTGGACAGTAGGTAGTAGACAGTAGGTAGTAGACAGTAGACAGTAGGTAGTAGACAGTAGACAGTAGGTAGTAGGTAGTAGACAGTAGACAGTAGGCAGTAAGTAGAAGACAGTAGACAGTAGGTAGTAGACAGTAGGTAGTAGACAGTAGACAGTAGGTAGTAGACAGTAGGTAGTAGACAGTAGACAGTAGACAGTAGACAGTAGACAGTAGGCAGTAGACAGTAGGTAGTAGACAGTAGGTAGTAGACAGTAGGCAGTAGACAGTAGGTAGTAGACAGTAGACAGTAGACAGTAGGTAGTAGACAGTAGGTAGTAGACAGTAGGCAGTAGACAGTGGGTAGTAGACGGTGGGTAGTAGACAGTAGGCAGTAGACAGTAGGTAGTAGACAGTAGACAGTAGACAGTAGGTAGTAGACAGTAGGTAGTAGACAGTAGACAGTAGGTAGTAGGTAGTAGAAAGTAGGTAGTAGACAGTAGACAGTAGGTAGTAGACAGTAGGTAGTAGACAGTAGACAGTAGGTAGTAGACAGTAGGTAGTAGACAGTAGGTAGTAGACAGTAGGCAGTAGACAGTAGGTAGTAGACAATAAGTAGAAGACAGTAGACAGTAGGTAGTAGACAGTAGGTAGTAGACAGTAGATAGTGGGTAGTAGACAGTGGGTAGTAGACAGTGGGTAGTAGACAGTAGGCAGTAGACAGTGGGTAGTAGACAGTAGGTAGTAGACAGTAGGCAGTAGACAGTAGGTAGTAGACAATAAGTAGAAGACAGTAGACAGTAGACAGTAGGTAGTAGACAGTAGACAGTAGACAGTAGACAGTAGGTAGTAGACAGTAGACAGTAGACAGTAGACAGTAGATAGTAGACAGTAGACAGTAGGTAGTAGACAATAGACATTAGGTAGTAGACAGTAGACAGTGGACAGTAGGTAGTAGATAGTAGGTAGTAGACAGTAGGCAGTAGACAATAGACATTAGGTAGTAGACAGTAGACAGTAGACAGTAGGTAGTAGACAGTAGACAGTAGGTAGTAGACAGTAGGTAGTAGACAGTAGACAGTAGGTAGTAGACAGTAGGTAGTAGACAGTAGACAGTAGGTAGTAGACAGTAGACAGTAGACAGTAGACAGTAGGTAGTAGACAATAAGTAGAAGACAGTAGACAGTAGACAGTAGGTAGTAGACAGTAGACAGTAGGTAGTAGACAGTAGACAGTAGACAGTAGGTAGTAGACAGTAGGCAGTAGACAATAGACAGTAGGTAGTAGACAGTAGACAGTAGACAGTAGACAGTAGACAGTAGACAGTAGGTAGTAGACAATAAGTAGAAGACAGTAGACAGTAGACAGTAGACAGTAGACAGTAGGTAGTAGACAGTAGACAGTAGGTAGTAGACAGTAGACAGTAGACAGTAGACAGTAGGTAGTAGACAATAAGTAGAAGACAGTAGACAGTAGGTAGTAGACAGTAGACAGTAGGTAGTAGGTAGTAGACAGTAGACAGTAGACAGTAGGTAGTAGGTAGTAGACAGTAGGTAGTAGACAGTAGACAGTAGGTAGTAGACAGTAGACAGTAGACAGTAGACAGTAGGTAGTAGACAGTAGACAGTAGACAATAAGTAGAAGACAGTAGACAATAAGTAGTAGACAGTAGACAGTAGACAGTAGACAGTAGGTAGTAGACAGTAGGTAGTAGACAGTAGATAGTAGGTAGTAGACAGTTTTTCATCAGAGCCATTCGTTGTCACGGTACTGGTTTGGGTCAGTCATTAGAGATATTATATATGATGCTTAGACGAACACGGAAGCCCGCACAAACACACACCGGTTTGTTCTGTGGTAATCCTTAGGCCTCACAGACAGTAGACAGTAGACAGTAGGTAGTAGGTAGTAGACAGTAGACAGTAGACAGTAGGTAGTAGACAGTAGACAGTAGGTAGTAGACAGTAGACAGTAGACAGTAGACAGTAGACAGTAGGTAGTAGACAATAGACATTAGGTAGTAGACAGTAGACAGTGGACAGTAGGTAGTAGACAGTAGGTAGTAGACAGTAGACAGTAGGTAGTAGACAGTAGACAGTAGGTAGTAGGTAGTAGACAGTAGACAGTAGGCAGTAAGTAGAAGACAGTAGACAGTAGGTAGTAGACAGTAGGTAGTAGACAGTAGACAGTAGGTAGTAGACAGTAGGTAGTAGACAGTAGACAGTAGACAGTAGGCAGTAGACAGTAGGTAGTAGACAGTAGGTAGTAGACAGTAGACAGTAGACAGTAGGTAGTAGACAGTAGGTAGTAGACAGTAGGCAGTAGACAGTAGGTAGTAGACAGTAGGTAGTAGACAGTAGGCAGTAGACAGTAGGTAGTAGACAGTAGACAGTAGACAGTAGGTAGTAGACAGTAGGTAGTAGACAGTAGACAGTAGGTAGTAGGTAGTAGAAAGTAGGTAGTAGACAGTAGACAGTAGGTAGTAGACAGTAGGTAGTAGACAGTAGACAGTAGGTAGTAGACAGTAGGTAGTAGACAGTAGGTAGTAGACAGTAGACAGTAGACAATAAGTAGAAGACAGTAGACAGTAGGTAGTAGACAGTAGGTAGTAGACAGTAGACAGTAGGTAGTAGACAGTAGGTAGTAGACAGTAGGTAGTAGACAGTAGGCAGTAGACAGTAGGTAGTAGACAGTAGGTAGTAGACAGTAGGCAGTAGACAGTAGGTAGTAGACAATAAGTAGAAGACAGTAGACAGTAGACAGTAGGTAGTAGACAGTAGACAGTAGACAGTAGATAATAAGTAGTAGACAGTAGACAGTAGAAAATAGACAGTAGACAGTAGACAGTAGATAATAAGTAGTAGACAGTAGACAGTAGAAAATAGACAGTAGACAGTAGATAGTAATGAAAGCCTTCCACTACACTGTAAACATTCATATCTCTGGAAGGCAGCGCCTTCTGTTTTTTTTTTCATCAGAGCCATTCGTTGTCACGGTACTGGTTTGGGTCAGTCATTAGAGATATTATATATGATGCTTAGACGAACACGGAAGCCCGCACAAACACACACCAGTTTGTTCTGTGGTAATCCTTAGGCCTCACAGACAGTAGACAGTAGACAGTAGGTAGTAGGTAGTAGACAGTAGACAGTAGACAGTAGGTAGTAGACAGTAGACAGTAGGTAGTAGACAGTAGACAGTAGACAGTAGACAGTAGGTAGTAGACAATAGACATTAGGTAGTAGACAGTAGACAGTGGACAGTAGGTAGTAGACAGTAGGTAGTAGACAGTAGACAGTAGGTAGTAGACAGTAGACAGTAGGTAGTAGGTAGTAGACAGTAGACAGTAGGCAGTAAGTAGAAGACAGTAGACAGTAGGTAGTAGACAGTAGGTAGTAGACAGTAGACAGTAGGTAGTAGACAGTAGGTAGTAGACAGTAGACAGTAGACAGTAGACAGTAGACAGTAGGCAGTAGACAGTAGGTAGTAGACAGTAGGTAGTAGACAGTAGGCAGTAGACAGTAGGTAGTAGACAGTAGACAGTAGACAGTAGGTAGTAGACAGTAGGTAGTAGACAGTAGGCAGTAGACAGTAGGTAGTAGACAGTAGGTAGTAGACAGTAGGCAGTAGACAGTAGGTAGTAGACAGTAGACAGTAGACAGTAGGTAGTAGACAGTGGGTAGTAGACAGTAGACAGTGGGTGGTAGGTAGTAGAAAGTATGGTAGACAGTAGACAGTGGGTAGTAGACAGTGGGTAGTAGACAGTAGACAGTGGGTAGTAGACAGTAGGTAGTAGACAGTGGGTAGTAGACAGTGGGCAGTAGACAGTGGGTAGTAGACAATAAGTAGAAGACAGTAGACAGTGGGTAGTAGACAGTGGGTAGTAGACAGTAGACAGTGGGTAGTAGACAGTGGGTAGTAGACAGTGGGTAGTAGACAGTAGGCAGTGAACAGTGGGTAGTAGACAGTAGGTAGTAGACAGTAGGCAGTAGACAGTAGGTAGTAGACAATAAGTAGAAGACAGTAGACAGTAGACAGTAGGTAGTAGACAGTAGACAGTAGACAGTAGACAGTAGGTAGTAGACAGTAGACAGTAGACAGTAGACAGTAGATAGTAGACAGTAGACAGTAGGTAGTAGACAGTAGGTAGTAGACAGTAGGCAGTAGACAGTAGGTAGTAGATAGTAGGTAGTAGACAGTAGGCAGTAGACAATAGACATTAGGTAGTAGACAGTAGACAGTAGACAGTAGGTAGTAGACAGTAGACAGTAGGTAGTAGACAGTAGGTAGTAGACAGTAGACAGTAGGTAGTAGACAGTAGGTAGTAGACAGTAGACAGTAGGTAGTAGACAGTAGACAGTAGACAGTAGACAGTAGGTAGTAGACAATAAGTAGAAGACAGTAGACAGTAGACAGTAGGTAGTAGACAGTAGACAGTAGACAGTAGGTAGTAGACAGTAGGCAGTAGACAATAGACAGTAGGTAGTAGACAGTAGACAGTAGACAGTAGACAGTAGACAGTAGGTAGTAGACAATAAGTAGAAGACAGTAGACAGTAGACAGTAGACAGTAGACAGTAGGTAGTAGACAGTAGACAGTAGGTAGTAGACAGTGAACAGTAGACAGTAGACAGTAGGTAGTAGACAATAAGTGAAGACAGTAGACAGTAGGTAGTAGACAGTAGACAGTAGGTAGTAGGTAGTAGACAGTAGACAGTAGACAGTAGGTAGTAGGTAGTAGACAGTAGGTAGTAGACAGTAGACAGTAGGTAGTAGACAGTAGACAGTAGACAGTAGACAGTAGGTAGTAGACAGTAGACAGTAGACAATAAGTAGAAGACAGTAGACAATAAGTAGTAGACAGTAGACAGTAGACAGTAGACAGTAGGTAGTAGACAGTAGGTAGTAGACAGTAGATAGTAGGTAGTAGACAGTAGACAGTAGGTAGTAGACAGTAGACAGTAGACAGTAGACAGTAGGTAGTAGACAGTAGACAGTAGGTAGTAGACAGTAGGTAGTAGGTAGTAGACAGTAGACAGTAGACAGTAGACAGTAGGTAGTAGGTAGTAGACAGTAGGTAGTAGACAGTAGACAGTAGGTAGTAGACAGTAGACAGTAGACAGTAGGTAGTAGACAGTAGACAGTAGACAATAAGTAGAAGACAGTAGACAATAAGTAGTAGACAGTAGACAGTAGACAGTAGACAGTAGACAGTAGGTAGTAGGTAGTAGACAGTAGGTAGTAGACAGTAGACAGTAGGTAGTAGACAGTAGACAGTAGACAGTAGGTAGTAGACAGTAGACAGTAGACAGTAGACAGTAGGTAGTAGACAGTAGACAGTAGGCAGTAGGTAGTAGACAGTAGACAGTAGACAGTAGACAATAAGTAGTAGACAGTAGACAGTAGACAGTAGACAGTAGACAGTAGGTAGTAGACAGTAGACAGTAGACAGTAGAGAGTAGGCAGTAGACAGTAGACAGTAGACAGTAGACAGTAGACAGTAGGTAGTAGACAGTAGGCAGTAGACAGTAGGTAGTAGACAATAAGTAGTTGACTAGACAGTAGACAGTCGGTAGCAGACAATAGGCAGTAGACAGTAGACAGTAGGTAGTAGACAGTAGACAGTAGACAGTAGGTAGTAGACAGTAGACAGTAGACAGTAGGTAGTAGACAGTAGACAGTAGACAGTAGGTAGTAGACAGTAGACAGTAGGTAGTAGACAGTAGACAGTAGACAGTAGGTAGTAGACAGTAGACAGTAGACAGTAGGTAGTAGACAGTAGACAGTAGACAGTAGGTAGTAGACAGTGGACAGTAGACAGTGAAACAACATCGTCACATAATATTTCCAGCTCCGTGACTTGTTTGATGCGTTTCCATGACAATGTGTAAGTTAATGATGAGGAGACAAGGATATGTGGAGAGTTGTGAGGGAGAAAAGTTGTGTTATTTCTCAAACTCCCAGAAATTATATCAACACTCTCTCTCTCTCTCTCTCTCTCTCTCTCTCTCTCTCTCTCTCTCATTAATTGGGCTTCATCCCGTGTGTGTCGTGAGCGTGTGATCATTTATTTACATGTACATGGTCGACCACAGTGAGCTGTGCTGCGGTTACCCCCCTTCGTGATACACAACGTTATCATTAGAGGACAGTGGCTGTTTTGTGAACGCACACTAACACACAGAGATGCAGAACAATCTAAACGCTATGGCGGATTTTACCATGAGGCTAACTGAAGAGAGAGAAAGAGGGAGAGGTGCCTGTGTGTAGTGAACGTGTGTCATGAGTCGTGACTTGGGTGTTTTACAAACATCCAAGTAAAGCATAGATTCCTAGAATAACAGGTGCTGTACTCTCCTACATGTCTGGAAGGATGCTAACACAATGACAGCTAACACAATGCTCTTTTTAATTTATTTTTCCTAGGGCAAGTCAGTTAAGAACAAATTCGTATTTACAATCACGGCCTACCGGGGGAACAGTGGGGTTAACTGCCTTGTTCAGGGGGGGCAGAACGACAGATTTTTACCTTGTCAGCTTCAGGGATTTGATCCAGCAACCTTTCGGTTACTAGTCCAACGCTCTAACCACTAGGCTACCTGCCGCCCCTACGCTCTAACCACTAGGCTACCTGCCGCCCCTACGCTCTAACCACTAGGCTACCTGCCGCCCCTACGCTCTAACCACTAGGCTACCTGCCGCCCCAAATGAGATGAGACGGACCTACTTGTCACATCCTCCCATCGCCATCCCATCGGCTGGTTGTCAGGGGCAACATACTGGTGATTCGCAGTAAGCGTGGTGACCAGAAGCCTGTCAGTCTAATGTCTCCATGACGGCTTGTAGACGACAGAGAGGTGACCCTGTCTTGAACTTCGAAAATACAACACATCAGTTACAGACTGTTGGGGAGAAGAGAGACTACTGGGAGAGAGGAGAGACTACTGGGGGAAAGGTGAGACCACTGGGGGAGAGGAGAGAGAGGAGGGAGAAGAGAGAGAGGAGATGATTAGAGACTACTGGGGGAGAGGAGAGACTATTGGGGGAGAGCAGAGACTACTGGGGGAGAGGTGAGGAGAGAGAGGAGACAGAGGAGACAATTAGAGACTACTGGGGGAGAGGAGAGAGAGGAGAGAGAAGAGAGAGAGGAGATGATTAGAGACTACAGGGGGAGAGGAGAGACTACTGGGGGAAAGGTGAGACCACTGGGGGAGAGGAGAGAGAGGAGGGAGAAGAGAGAGAGGAGATGATTAGAGACTACTGGGGGAGAGGAGAGACTATTGGGGGAGAGCAGAGACTACTGGGGGAGAGGTGAGGAGAGAGAGGAGACAGAGGAGACAATTAGAGACTACTGGGGAGAGGAGAGAGAGGAGAGAGAAGAGAGAGAGGAGATGATTAGAGACTACTGGGGGAGAGGAGAGACTACTGGGAGAGCAGAGACTACTGGGGAGAGGTGAGGAGAGAGAGGAGACAGAGGAGACAATTAGAGACTACTGGGAGAGAGGAGAGAGAGGAGAGAGAAGAGAGAGAGGAGATGATTAGAGACTACTGGGGGAGAGGAGAGACTACTGGGGGAGAGGAGAGACTATTGGGGGAGAGCAGAGACTACTGGGGGAGAGGTGAGGAGAGAGAGGAGACAGAGGAGACAATTAGAGACTACTGGGGGAGAGGAGAGAGAGGAGAGAGAAGAGAGAGAGGAGATGATTAGAGACTACTGGGGGAGAGGAGAGACTACTGGGGGAGAGCAGAGACTACTGGGGGAGAGGTGAGGAGAGAGAGGAGACAGAGGAGACAATTAGAGACTACTGGGGGAGAGGAGAGACTACTGAGGGAGGGGAGAGGAGGGAGAGGAGACGATGAGAGACTACTGGGGGAGAGGAGAGACTACTGAGGGAGGGGAGAGGAGGGAGAGGAGACGATGAGAGACTACTGGGGGAGAGGAGAGACTACTGAGGGAGGGGAGAGGAGGGAGAGGAGACGATGAGAGACTACTGGGGGAGAGGTGAAGGGAAGGAGAGTGTAGTGGCTTCCTTTAGTTTTACCATAGCCACTGCCCTAGCATGAAGCGGGGTTGATCCGTACGCATACAGTCCACACTCAAGGTTTCCAAACGTCCAAAACATTCACTGAGATCCAGGGATATGGTGCAACAAAAATGTTTATTCTTCTTGTATCTAACAAAAATTATTCTCCAATCAATTTAAAGCAGATATTACTTGAAATGGAAAAATACATAATATGATCTGTTTGTATGTCTGTATGGTCAAAAAACTATACCGCTCCCACGTCTAGCTAGGACTCCTCCTGAAGGCCCAACTTCCTGCCTTTATCCTCACACACTTCCTAACATACTTCCTAACATACTTCCTAACACACTTACCACAGTACAATGAATGGGCAAGAGGGGGGGCCAGAAACTAAGTTACACTAACAACAAATAAATACATCTCAATCAGGTAAATATAAATCATAAAGGTACGTACCTAATATTTCATTATATACATATACAATATTTAATCATATTTACACAAACGTACATGGAGCTCTGTATGTTCTGTCCTTTATACAAATCTGTCCAAATCGGCTCTAACAGAGAGGATAAGGGGAGGCGATGTGAAGGGGAGAGGATAAGGGGAGGCGATGTGGAGGGGAGAGGATAAGGGGAGGCGATGTGAAGGGGAGAGGATAAGGGGAGGCGATGTGAAGGGGAGAGGATAAGGGGAGGCGATGTGGAGGGGAGAGGATAAGGGGAGGCGATGTGGAGGGGAGAGGATAAGGGGAGGCGATGTGGAGGGGAGAGGATAAGGGGAGGCGATGTGAATGGGAGAGGATAAGGCAAGGCGATGTGAAGGGGAGAGGATAAGGGGAGGCGATGTGGAGGGGAGAGGATAAGGGGAGGCGATGTGAATGGGAGAGGATAAGGTGAGGCGATGTGAAGGGGAGAGGATAAGGCAAGGCGATGTGGAGGGGAGGAGAGGAGAAGGGAAAATAAAGTGAGCAGAAGAGAGGAGAGGAGAGGAAAGGAGAGAAGAGGAGAGGAGAGAAGAGGACAAGAGGAGAGGAGAGGAAAGGAAAGGAGAGAAGAGGAGAGGAGAGAAGAGGACAAGAGGAGAGGAGAGGAAAGGAGAGAAGAGGAGAGAAGAGGAGAGGAGAGGAGACAAGGATATGTAGAGAGTTGTGAGGGAGAAAGTATGTAGAATTTGAAGAGGAGAGGAGAGGAGAGAAGAGGAGAGGAGAGAAGAGGAGAGGAGAGGACAAGAGGAGAGGAGAGGAAAGGAGAGGAGAGGAGACAAGGATATGTAGAGAGTTGTGAGGGAGAAAGTATGTAGAATTTGAAGAGGAGAGGAGAGGAAAAAAAGAGAAAGAGGATATTGGGAGAGTGGAGAAAGAGAGGAAAAGGAAAGTGAAGAATTTGAAGATCACATGCTTTGACTAGGCATGAGAAAGAGGACGGATATGGAGAGGGGATGTTCTCTCACAACGCTTGACAAATGGAATCTCTCATAGGTTACCTAGCAACTTGATGAAACTGTCTTGATTGCTGATGGCGTGATGAAGATGACCACATTCTGTGAGAAGGGGGGCAGTACACCCAAATTAGCCATTTGACAAATTATGTTGTGACATTAAAAGTGATTGAGTTATATACTACACCATCATAGATGCTCTCTCTCTGTCTCTGTCTCTGTCTCTCTCTCTCTCTCTCTCTCTCTCTCTCTCTCTCTCTCTCTCTCGCTCTGTCTCCATCTCTGATGTAGTTACATGTGTGTGTGTCTGACTCTCTTAACTTGGCCTGCTGTAACTATATATGTGAGTGAGTGAGATGTAGGTAAAAATCCTAGATTGCAACAAGAAGAAGCCGCTGTGATGTGTGTGGACCCAAGAAGGACAGGAAGACACAGTACACATGCATCAAGTGCAAGAAATACATTTGCAGCACGCAGTAAAACTCTGTCCCTCACGTGGTGTGTAGACTGACCTTAATTTGTGTTCAATGGGGCTCATTTATCATTTCCATTAAAAAAACTGTATGTAAAATGTGTCCTTCCAGGTTGTTCAAGATAAAAGCAATGAACATCAGTAGTGATGAAAACCTTGTTTCATTTATATTTGGTCAAGATAAACATGATTTAGTCCTCCCATGTCGTGAATATATACACTGCTCAAAAAAATAAAGGGAACACTAAAATAACACATCATAGATCTGAATGAATGAAATAATCTTATTAAATACTTTTTTTCTTTACATAGTTGAATGTGCTGACAACAAAATCACACAAAAATTATCAATGGAAATCAAATTTATCAACCCATGGAGGTCTGGATTTGGAGTCACACTCAAAATTAAAGTGGAAAACCACACTACAGGCTGATCCAACTTTGATGTAATGTCCTTAAAACAAGTAAAAATTAGGCTCAGTAGTGTGTGTGGCCTCCACGTGCCTGAATGACCTCCCTACAACGCCTGGGCATGCTCCTGATGAGGTGGCGGATGGTCTCCTGAGGGATCTCCTCCCAGACCTGGACTAAAGCATCCGCCAACTCCTGGACAGTCTGTGGTGCAACGTGGCGTTGGTGGATGGAGCGAGACATGATGTCCCAGATGTGCTCAATTGGATTCAGGTCTGGGGAACGGGCGGGCCAGTCCTTAGCATCAATGCCTTCCTCTTGCAGGAACTGCTGACACACTCCAGCCACATGAGGTCTAGCATTGTCTTGCATTAGGAGGAACCCAGGCCAACCGCACCAGCATATGGTCTCACAAGGGGTCTGAGGATCTCATCTCGGTACCTAATGGCAGTCAGGCTACCTCTGGCGAGCACATGGAGAGCTGTGCGGCCCCCCAAAGAAATGCCACCCCACACCATGACTGACCCACCACCAAACCGGTCATGCTGGAGGATGTTGCAGGCAGCAGAACGTTCTCCACGGCGTCTCCAGACTCTGTCACATCTGTCACGTGCTCAGTGTGAACCTGCTTTCATCTGTGAAGAGCACAGGGCGCCAGTGGCGAATTTGCCAATCTTGGTGTTCTCTGGCAAATGCCAAACGTCCTGCACGGTGTTGGGCTGTAAGCACAACCCCCACCTGTGGACGTTGGGCCCTCATACCACCCTCATGGAGTCTGTTTCTGACCGTTTGAGCAGACACATGCACATTTGTGGCCTGCTGGAGGTCATTTTGCAGGGCTCTGGCAGTGCTCCTCCTTGCACAAAGGCGTAGGTAGTGGTCCTGCTGCTGGGTTGTTGCCCTCCTACGGCCTCCTCCACGTCTCCTGATGTACTGGCCTGTCCCCTGGTAGCGCCTCCATGCTCTGGACACTACGCTGACAGACACAGCAAAACTTCTTGCCACAGCTCGCATTGATGTGCCATCCTGGATGAGCTGCACTACCTGAGCCACTTGTGTGGGTTGTAGACTCCGTCTCATGCTACCACTAGAGTGAAAGCACCGGCAGCATTCAAAAGTGACCAAAACATCAGCCAGGAAGCATAGGAACTGAGAAGTGGTCTGTGGTCACCACCTTCAGAACCACTCCTTTATTGGGGGTGTCTTGCTAATTGCCTATAATTTCCACCTGTTGTCTATTCCATTTGCACAACAGCATGTGAAATTCATTGTCAATCAGTGTTGCTTCCTAAGTGGACAGTTTGATTTCACAGAAGTGTGATTGACTTGGAGTTACATTGTGTTGTTTAAGTGTTCCCTTTATTTTTTTGAGCAGTGTGTATATATATATATATATATATATACTGTGTATATTAACCATGTATAGTGTCTATATTAACCATGTATACTGTCTATATTAACCATGTATAGTGTCTATATTAACCATGTATAGTGTCTATATTAACCATGTATAGTGTCTATATTAACCATGTATACTGTCTATATTAACCATGTATAGTGTCTATATTAACCATGTATAGTGTCTATATTAACCATGTATAGTGTCTATATTAACCATGTATACTGTCTACATTAACCATGTATAGTGTCTATATTAACCATGTATACTGTCTATATTAACCATGTATAGTGTCTATATTAACCATGTATAGTGTCTATATTAACCATGTACACAAAACAAAGCAACAACAAATTGCTCCCTCCCTCCCTCCCTCCCTCCCTCCCTCCTCCCTCCCTCCCTCCCTCCCTCCCTCCCTCCCTCCCTCCCTCCCTCCCTCCCTCCCTCCCTCCCTCCCTCCCTCCCTCCCTCCCTCCCTCCCTCCCTCCTCCCTCCCTCCCCTTTCTTTCCTCCCTCCCCTCTCTCCCTCCCATTCTCTCTCTCTCCCCCCCTTCCAGCCTCCCTCCCCTCTGTCCTCTACATGAAGTGTTGTTTGTGTGGAGAACGCTCCGGGCTGAAAACCATCTGTTCTCAACAGTATGTCTTCTTTCTCTCTGTCCTTTTCCAGCTCTCATTTCCTCTCCCTCTAATCATCCCTTTCTCAAAATTCTCTGTCAATCTCTTTCTTTCCAACGGTCTGTGCTCTCTCTCCTTCTGTCTCTCACTTTCTCCTCTCTCCTCTCTCCGCTCAATCTTCGACATAGTCTGTTAACTCTCTCGCTGCCTCCCCTCCCTCTATTCCCTCAATTCTCTCCCCTCAATCATCCTCCAATCCCCTACACCCTCTCTGCTCCTCTGATAACCCTGTCTTCCTGCTCATCTCACAACCCTGTCTTCCTGCTCATCTCATAACCCTGTCTTCCTGCCCCTCTCATAACCCTGTCTTCCTGCTCATCTCATAACCCTGTCTTCCTGCTCATCTCATAACCCTGTCTTCCTGCTCATCTCATAACCCTGTCTTCCTGCTCATCTCACAACCCTGTCTTCCTGCTCATCTCATAACCCTGTCTTCCTGCTCATCTCATAACCCTGTCTTCCTGCCCCTCTCATAATCCAGACTACAAAAATGAAAATAAGGATAAAAAAAATAAAAATGTTTTTTTGTAGAAGAAAACCTTTCCAGCATAACCAATTGCATGTTGGGAAAAGAATCCGCAGAGATAAAATCCGTTAGTCCTTGTGCTGTGGCCCTGCTGTATATACAGGGGGAACCGGTACAGAGTCAATGTGGAGGCTATATACAGGGGGTACCGGTACAGAGTCAATGTGGAGACTATATACAGGGGGTACCGGTACAGAGTCAATGTGGAGACTATATACAGGGGGTACTGCACAGAGTCAATGTGGAGGTTATATACAGGGGTACCGGTACAGAGTCAATGTGGAGGTTATATACAGGGGGTACTGCACAGAGTCAATGTGGAGGTTATATACAGGGGGTACTGTACAGAGTCAATGTGGAGGCTATATACAGGGGGTACTGCACAGAGTCAATGTGGAGACTATATACAGGGGGTACCGGTACAGAGTCAACGTGGAGACTATATACAGGGGGTACTGTACAGAGTCAATGTGGAGACTATATACAGGGGGTACCGCTACAGAGTCAATGTGGAGGCTATATACAGGGGGTACCTGCACAGAGTCAATGTGGAGGCTATATACAGGGGGTACCGGTACAGAGTCAATGTGGAGGCTATATACAGGGGGTACCGGTACAGAGTCAATGTGGAGGCTATATACAGGGGGTAACGGTACAGAGTCAACGTGGAGACTATATACAGGGGGTACCAGTACAGAGTCAATGTGGAGGCTATATACAGGGGGTACCGGTACAGAGTCAATGTGGAGGCTATATACAGGGTGTACCGGTACAGAGTCAATGTGGAGACTATATACAGGGGGTACCGGTACAGAGTCAATGTGGAGGCTATATACAGGGGGTACCAGTACAGAGTCAATGTGGAGGTTATATACAGGGGTTACCGGTACAGAGTCAATGTGGAGGTTATATACAGGGGGTACCGGTACAGAGTCAATGTGGAGGCTATATACAGGGGGTACCGGTACAGTGTCAATGTGGAGGCTATATACAGGGGAACCGGAACAGAGTCAATGTGCGGGGGCACCGGTTAGTCGAGGTTATTGAGGTAATATGTACAGGTAGAGTTTAAGTGACTATTTATAGATAATAACAGAGAGTAGCAGCAGTGTAAAAGAGGGGTCTGGGTAGCCATTTGATTAGCTGTTCAGGAGTCTTATGGCTTGGGGGTAGAAGCTGTTTAGAAGCCTCTTGGTCCTAGACTTGGCACTCCGGTACCGCTTGCCGTGCGGTAGTAGAGAGTACAGTCTATGACTAGGGTGGCTGGAGTCTTTGACAAATTTTTAGTGCCTTCCTCTGGCACCGCCTGGTATAGAGGTCCTGGATGTCAGGAAGCTTGGCCCCAGTGATGTACTGGGCCGTACGCACTACCGCCGTAGTGTATGGCGGTCGGACGCCGAGCAGTTGCCGTACCAGGCAGTGATGCAACCAGTCAGGATGCTCTCGATGGTGCAGCTGTAGAACCTTTTGAGGATCTGGGGACCCATGCCAAATCTTTTCAGTCTCCTGAGGGGGAATAGGTTTTGTCGTGCCCTCTTCACGACTGTCTTGGTGTGCTTGGACCATGTTAGTTTGTTGGTGATGTGGACGCCAAGGAGCCCCATCGATGAGAATGGGGGCGTGCTCGGTCCTCCTTTTCCTGTAGTCCACAATCATCTCCTTTGTCTTGATCACGTTGAGGGAGAGGTTGTTGTCTTGGCACCACACGGCCAGGTCTCTGACCTCCTCCCTATAACTGTATCTCTCTCTCTGTCAATTTCAAATCTTGCCACTGTTATGGCAGTGGGAGTTTATCAAAATTGGATTTGGTTTTTGAATTCTTTGTGGGAAATACGTGTCTCTATCTTGTAGGTTTGTCTTTCGTCCCGTCCCCCCCCCCATCGCACTTTCTTCATCATCTCCCTCTCTAACCCTCCCTGTCATCATGTCATCCCAGATTGTCTGAATGGTAGGTCCTGGAAACCCTTCTGGGTCAGCCCCAGTGGAGGGGTCCTCTAGGTCTGCTGTTGCCACGACAACTCTCTCTCTCTCCCTCCCCGGCAAGTAAAAGGAATCCATCCACGAGAATGACATAGTGTGTTGTAGACACACACACCATTTTAAAATACTATGTAATAAAGTTCAACGACTTGCTTCTATAATTTCACCAATTTCTCTTGCAGCTTATAGCGACTGTTTATTCAACCTAACTTCCTGGCTTCATAGTGAACTGCCTTCCTCTTCCCCTGAACCCTGGAGAGACACCCTGGTTCCACTTTCTAACCAGTCAATTCATTAGATCGTTAAGATAAATGCTCACCAAATCGGTTGATTCCAATAATCCATCCACCCCTCTCTCTCTCTCTCTCTCTCTCTCTCTCTCTCTCTCTCTCTCTCTCTCTGTCTCTGTCTCTGTCTCTCTCTCTCTAACCCCCTCTCACACCCTGTAAAAAGCATATCCATTCTTTCCATTGTCCCTGGTGTCCTCTCAGGGTCTCTGTGTCTCTGTCATCGAATCAACCCCCTTCCTCCCTCTGACTGTCTGCCAGACACAACACGCACACACACACACATACACAGCTCCCTCTGTCAACTCTTATTAGCTAACACACACACTATCACACAACATCATCTATTTGGTAATGTCCTGGCTATTGTAGAAACGATTGAAAGATGGAAGAGTTATGCTGGAAGACAGGAAAACGTTAGAGAGTTAGAGGAGTACTGGTATGCTGGAAGACAGGAAAACGTTAGAGCGTTAGAGGAGTACTGGTATGCTGGAAGACAGGAAAACGTTAGAGCGTTAGAGGAGTACTGGTATGCTGGAAGACAGGAAAACGTTAGAGAGTTAGAGGAGTACTGGTATGCTGGAAGACAGGAAAACGTTAGAGCGTTAGAGGAGTACTGGTATGCTGGAAGACAGGAAAACGTTAGAGCGTTAGAGGAGTACTGGTATGCTGGAAGACAGGAAAACGTTAGAGCGTTAGAGGAGTACTGGTATGCTGGAAGACAGAAAAACGTTAGAGAGTTAGAGGAGTACTGGTATGCTGGAAGACAGGAAAACGTTAGAGAGTTAGAGGAGTACTGGTATGCTGGAAGACAGGAAAACGTTAGAGCGTTAGAGGAGTACTGGTATGCTGGAAGACAGGAAAACGTTAGAGAGTTAGAGGAGTACTGGTATGCTGGAAGACAGGAAAACGTTAGAGCGTTAGAGGAGTACTGGTATGCTGGAAGACAGGAAAACGTTAGAGAGTTAGAGGAGTACTGGTATGCTAGAAGACAGGAAAACGTTAGAGCGTTAGAGGAGTACTGGTATGCTGGAAGACAGGAAAACGTTAGAGAGTTAGAGGAGTACTGGTATGCTGGAAGACAGGAAACGTTAGAGCGTTAGAGGAGTACTGGTATGCTGGAAGACAGGAAAACGTTAGAGAGTTAGAGGAGTACTGGTATGCTGGAAG
>CM059806.1:37718566-37728566 GCA_030435695.1 Brachymystax lenok tsinlingensis
CCGAGTGGACTACTTCACTTAGTGTAAAAACAAATACATCAACACATAATCACAAGAGTGTGCACACACACAATCACATACACACAATCACATACACACACAATCACACACACACACGGTCACACATACACACACACACACACACACAATCACATACACACACGGTCACACACACACACAGTCACACAAACACAAAAATATTGTGCTGACAGAGATGGTCGCCTCGCTTCGCATTCTTAGGAAACAATGCAGTATTTTGTTTTCTTATGTATTATTTCTTACATTTCTAACTCTTTAGGGATCAGCAGCAGTGGTGACGGTCTTGGAGAGAGTCTGGCGTGCCCAAAGTAAAATGCCTGCCACTCAGGCCCACAAACTAGGATATGCACATAATTACTATTGGATAGGAAACACTCTGAAGTTTCTAAAACTGTTAAAATAATGTCTGTGAGTAAAACAGAACTGATATAACAAGCGAAAACCAGAGGAATATCTGTCAAGAATTGTATATTGTTGTTGTGACAATTCCTCTGTTTGATAGACTTCCTATTGAAATCCATGTAAAATAGCTCCCAGATTGCAGTACCTATGGCTTCCACTAGATGTCAACAGTCTTTAGATAGTGTTTGAAGGCTTTATCACTGAACAGAACCGAAAGGAAGGATGTCAATAACCACGGATGTCAATAAGTTTTCCTGGGCACGAGACCGTGAGCGCGCCCATCTTTATTTTCCTTTTATATCGTTTAGGATATCATCCATGTAAAATATAATTGTTAATATTCATAAAAGGATACCTAAGGATGCATTATAAATGATGTTTGATTTGTTTGGGCAAAGTTGATAGGTATAATTTGAACGCTTTCTCTTCACTGTACAACAGGCGACTCGACGGTGGATTTTCTGAACATAACGCGCCAAACAAACTGAGATTTATGGATATAATAAATTATGTTTTCTAACAAAATAACCATTGGATGTCTTCCTTGGACACTTGGGATGCCCTCAGCAGAAGTTCTTCGAAAGGTAAGTGATTTATTTTAGCTCTTATATGGGTTTTGTGTGAAATCTGACAACGCTGTGATATTGCCAAGAAGCAGAGCTTTTGATGACTATGCAACACTTGTATATTGATGAATGTTTAATAATTCAACTTTTGGATTTTGAATTTGGCGCCTTACATTTCACCGGATAGTGTCGGGAGTGGCCCGCTAGCGCGCCGTTTCTCCCTAAGTAGTTTAAGGATCATATCACCTCTACCTTACCTGACACCCTAGACCCACTTCAATTTGCTTACCGCCACAATAGATCCACAGACAATGCAATCGCCATCACTCTGCACACTGCCCTATCTCATCTGATGTGATAGTGAAATTTGTTAAAGTAATGTTTCAGTAATGACTAAGAATATTCCACTCTGAAAATGTATGCAATAGGGATAGGGTTATAAAACAATGATAATCCAATTGAAGTGTGTCTATAAATGTATAGAGACTAGAACATGGTGGTACTATCTTGCAATGTAGGACATGCTGTATTTGAGAGAACAAAATACTTATTGTGAGAACAACTAGATAAGATAGGCCTCCCTGTCCTCAGGAAGGGAGGCACAGCTAGGAACTGTCCAGATTGAATTACGTTGCAGAAAGTGATAAGCCATGAGTGTATACTGTGGAAAAGTACTGTTGCCTAGAGAGGGTGGAGCTCATTCGTATTCAGCTCATTTGCATTTACAATATAAAAAGACTGTGTTCACATTTTTTGATCAGAATTCTCATGAATAAACAACCTGACCTATTGAAGATTTAGGACTTTGTCTAATTCTTCATTAACCAGAGCCTTACAACCTCTGGGAATTATTCAACGCCTGAGTAAGAGTTGAGTTCAACAATTGAGATAGCAAAATTCTCGTGACAGAATGCTGTTCATTGGCTACAGCTCAGCATTTAACACCATAGTACCCTCCAAACACCTCATTAAGCTCGAGACCCTGGGTCTCGACCCAGCTCTGTACAACTGGGTCCTGGACTTCCTGACGGGCCGCCCCCAGGTGGTGAGGGAAGGAAAAAACATATCCACCCCGCTGATCCTCAACACTGGGGCCCCACAAGGGTGCGTAATCAGCCCTCTCCTGTACTCCCTGTTCACCCTTGACTGCGTGGCCAAGCATGCATCCAACTCAATCATCAAGTTTGCAGATGACACAACAGTAGTGGGCTTGATTACCAACAACGTCGAGACGGCCTACAGGGAGGAGGTGAGGGCCCTCGGAGTGTGGTGTCAGGAAAATAACCTCTCACTCAATGTCAACAAAACAAAGGGGATGATCGTGGACTTCAGGAAACAGCAGTGGGAGCACTCCCCTATCCACATCGACGGGACAGTAGTGGAGAAGGTGGAAAGTTACTCGGCGTACACATCACGGACAAACTGAAAAGGTCCACCCACACAGACAGCGTGGTGAAAATGGCGCAACAGCGCCTCTTCAACTTCAGGAGGCTGAAGAAATTTGGCTTGTCACCAAAAACACTCACAAACTTTTACAGATGCACAATCGAGAGCATCCTGTCGGGCTGTATCACCGCCTGGTACGGCAACTGCTCCGCCCACAACCGTAAGGCTCTCCAGAGGGTGGTGAGGACTGCACAACGCATCACCGGGGGTAAACTACCTGCCCTCCAGGACACCTACACCACCCGATGTCCCAGGAAGGCCAAAAAGATCATCAAGGACAACAACCACCCGAGCCACTGCCTGTTCACCCCGCTATCATCCAGAAGGCAAGGTCACTACAGGTGCATCAAAGCTGGGACCGAGAGACTGAAAAACAGCTTCTATCATAACTAACATAGAGAGGCTGCTGCCAACATACAGACTCAAATCTCTGGCCACTAAAATAAATGGACTTCATAAATGTATCACTAGTCACTTTAAATAACGCCACTTTATATAATGTTTACATATCCGACATTACTCATCTCATATGTATATACTGTACTCTATACCATCTACTGCATCTTGCCTATGCCGGTCAGCCATCGCTCATCCATATATTTATATGTACATACTCTTATTCATTCCGTTACAATTGTGTGTGTAAGGAAGTCGTTGTGAATTTGTTAGATTACTTGTTAGATATTACTGCATTGTCGGAACTAGAAGCACAAGCATTTCGCTACACTCGCATTAACATCTGCTGACCATGTGTATGTGACTTTGATGCTGACCATGTGAATACAATTTGATTTGATTTGAAATGCCACGGTCCCTGCCGTCACAGTTAAATGCCATGGTCTGTACACATTGTTCTTCCCCCTGGAAACTGGAGTCACACACTCTAAACACACACACACACACACACACACACACACACACACATATACACCGACCCACACACCCACAAAGCATCTCTACTTACAATTCCTTGGTGTCCACATCACCAACAAACTAACATGGTCCAAACACACCAAGACAGTCGTGAAGAGGGCACGACAAAACCTATTCCCCCTCAGGAGACTGAAAAGATTTGGCATGGGTCCTCACACACACACTATGTTCTGCCAGACAACACACTGTGAGCTGCCAGCCAACACACTGTGAGCTGCCAGCCAACACACTGTGAGCTGCCAGCCAACACACTGTGAGCTGCCAGCCAACACACTGTGAGCTGCCAGCCAACACACTATGTTCTGCCAGATAACACACTGTGAGCTGCCAGCCAACACACTGTGAGCTGCCAGCCAACACACTGTGAGCTGCCAGCCAACACACTATGTTCTGCCAGCCAACACACTGTGAGCTGCCAGCCAACACACTGTGAGCTGCCAGCCAACACACTGTGAGCTGCCAGCTAACACACTGTGAGCTGCCAGCCAACACACTGTGAGCTGCCAGCCAACACACTGTGAGCTGCCAGCCAACACACTGTGAGCTGCCAGCCAACACACTGTGAGCTGCCAGCCAACACACTATGTTCTGCCAGATAACACACTGTGAGCTGCCAGCCAACACACTGTGAGCTGCCAGCCAACACACTGTGAGCTGCCAGCCAACACACTGTGTGCTGTGTGTTTAAAACATCAACTATACCCAACTGCAATCATTCTACCATTATATCGTATTACACAAACGCTAGATGCCAGTTTAAAACATTGCTTTCATTTCTGTTTATGAGTCTCTTCCACTCTACTTCAGTCTCTCTATCCTTCTCCTCAAACATCTCTTTATTGTTATATCCCTCTCTCTTTCTCTCCATCCCTTAGGTTCTCTCTCTATCCTTCTCCCCAACGAGACTTTAAAGATATTTGATGTGTTTTGCTGCTCTTTTAAGCAGCGTTATCTGTGGAACGCAGCCAAAACACAGACAGAACATATGGTTCTATTCCAGATTCCAGATTCACCTTCAACCCAAAATAGAAACGTGCACCCCTTCATCTAAATCAATGGAGTACAGTATATAGTGTAGAGACTGCAAAGTAGCTTCACACATTTCTATAGATGTCTGTGTATGAACGACAAATCCCTCCGACTACGGTATGTAGAGAAAAAGTCACTTTCAACCAAAAGTAGAAAACTTAAACTCAGCAGAGTAGACTACTAGACGAAAGTAGTAGCACTACATAGGGATCAGGGTGACATTTGGTACGCAGGTTGCGATGCTGTGCGACAGCGACTTCCCGTCTCTAGACGTCTGTATCACTATCAAGTCTGTCAAACTACTGCGTGTACCTTTGGTAGACATTAGACATCTGGCAGACACATGTCTGTATTCTTCTCACTTTCTGCAGCCGCTGTAGGGATGGCTGTCATATCTCTATTCCTCTTCCTCTCTCTCCTAGCCCCCTCTCTCTCTTCCTCTCTCTCCTAACCCCCTCTCTCTCCTAACCCCCTCTCTTTCTTCCTCTATCTCATAACCCCCTCTCTCTCCTAACCCCCTCTCTCTCTTCCCCTCTCTCTTCCTCTCTCTCCAACCCCCCTCTCTCTCTTCCCTCTCTCTTCCTCTCTCTCCTAGCCCCCTCTCTCTCTTCCTCTCTCGCTTACCCCCTCTCTCTCTTCCCTCTCTCTTCCTCTCTCTTCCTCTCTCTCCAACCCCCTCTCTCTCTTCCCTCTCTCTTCCTCTCTCTCCTACCCCCTCTCTCTTCCCCTCTCTCTTCCTCTCTCTCCTAGCCCCCTCTCTCTTCCTCTCTCGCTTACCCCCTCTCTCTCTTCCTCTCTCTCCTAACCCCCTCTCTCTCTTCCTCTCTCTCCTACCCCCCTCTCTCTTCCCCTCTCTCTTCTATTACAGACTACAAAGGGAAGCACAGCCACGAGCTGCCCAGTGACACGAGCCTACCAGACGAGCTAAATTACTTCTATCCTTGCTTCGAGGCAAGCAACATTGAGTCATGCATGAGAGCATCAGCTGTTCCGGAGGACTGTGTGATCACGCTCTCCGCAGCCGATGTGAGAACGACCTTTAAACAGGTCAACATTCACAAGGCTGCAGGGCCAGAAGAATTACCAGGACGTGTACTCCGAGCATGCGCTGACCAACTGGCAAGTGTTTTCACTGACATTTTCAATCTCTTCCTGTCTGAGTCTGTAATACCAACATGTTTCAAGCAGACCACCATAGTCCCTGTGCCCAAGAACACTAAGGTAACCTGCCTAAATGACTACCGACCCGTAGCACTCACGTATGTAGCCATGAAGTGCTTTGAAAGGCTGGTCATGGCTCACATCAACACCATTATCCCAGAAACCCTAGACCCACTTCAATTTGCATACCGCCCCAACAGATCCACAGATGATGCAATCTCTATTGCACTCCACACTGTCCTTTCCCACCTGGACAAAAGGAACACCTATGTGAGAATGCTATTCATTGAATACAGCTCAGCATTCAACACCATAGTGCCCTCAAAGCCCATCACTAAGCTAAGGACCCTGGGACAAAACACCTCCCTCTGCAACTGGATCCTGGACTTCCTGACGGTCGCCCCCAGGTGGTAAGGATAGCTAACAACACATCCTATGATCTTCAACACGGGATGCGTAATCAGTCTCTTCCTGTACTCGTCTGCTCAGTCATGACTGCATGGCCAGGAAACGACTCCAACACCATCATTAAGTTTGCTGATGACACAACAGTGGTAGGCCTGATCACCGACAATGACGAGACAGATGACGGGAAAATGACAAAGGAGATGATTGTGGGCCCCAGGAAAAAGAGGACCGAGCACACCCCCATTCTCATCGACGGGGCTGTAGTGGAGCAGGTTGAGAGCTTCGAGTCCCTTGGCGTCCACATCACCAACAAACTAGAATGGTCCAAACACACCAAAACAGTGGTGAAGAGGGCACGACAAAAGGTTCTACAGCTGCACCATCGAGAGCATCCTGACTGGTTGCATCACTGCCTGGTATGGCAACTGCTGGGCCTCCGACCGCAAGGCACTACAGAGGGTAGTGGGTACGGCCCAGTACATAACAGGGGCCAAGCTTCCTGCCATCCAGGACCTCTATACCAGGCGGTGCCAGAGGAAGGCCCTAAAAATTTGTCAAAGACTCCAGCCACCCTAGTCACAGACTGTTCTCTCTGCTACCGCACGGCAAGCGGTACCGGAGCGCCAAGTCTAGGTACAAGAGGCTTCTAAACAGCTTCAACCCCCAAGCCATAAGACTCCTGAACAGCTAATCAAATGGCTACCCAGACTATTTGCATTGCCCACCCCATCTTTTATGCAGCTGCTATGCATCTATCTATCTATGCATATCTACATGTACATATTACAAAAACTAACCAGTGCCCCCGCACATTGACTCTGTACCGGTACCCCCTGTATATAGTCTCCACATTGACTCTGTACCGGTACCCCCTGTTTATAGCCTCCACATTGACTCTGTACCGGTACCCCCTGTATATAGCCTCCACATTGACTCTGTACCGGTACCCCATGTATATAGCCTCCACATTGACTCTGTACCGGTACCCCCTGTATATAGCCTCCACATTGACTCTGTACCGGTACCCCCTGTTTATAGCCTCCACATTGACTCTGTACCGGTACCCTCTGTATATAGCCTCCACATTGACTCTGTACCGGTACTCCCTGTATATAGCCTCCACATTGACTCTGTACCGGTACCCCCTGTTTATAGCCTCCACATTGACTCTGTACCGGTACTCCCTGTATATAGCCTCCACATTGACTCTGTACAGTACCCCTGTATATAGCCTCCACATTGACTCTGTACCGGTACCCCCTGTATATAGCCTCCACACTGACTCTGTACCGGTACCCTCTGTATATAGCCTCCACATTGACTCTGTACCGGTACCCCCTGTATGTAGCCTCCACATTGACTCTGTACCGGTACCCCCCTCTATATAGCCTCCACACTGACTCTGTACCGGTACCCCCTGTATATAGCCTCCACACTGACTCTGTGCAGTACCCTCTGTATATAGCCTCCACATTGACTCTGTACCGGTACCCTGTATATAGCCTCCACATTGACTCTGTACCGGTACCCCCTGTATATAGCCTCCACATTGACTCTGTACCGGTACCCCCTGTATATAGTCTCCACATTGACTCTGTGCCGGTACCCCCTGTATATAGCCTCCACACTGACTCTGTACCGGTACCCTCTGTATATAGCCTCCACATTGACTCTGTACCGGTACCCCCTGTATATAGCCTCCACATTGACTCTGTACCGGTACCCCCTGTATATAGCCTCCACATTGACTCTGTGCCGGTACCTCCTGTATATAGTCTCCACATTGACTCTGTACTGGTACCCCCTGTATATAGCCTCCACATTGACTCTGTACCGGTACCCCCTGTATATACTTTTATGTCTTACTTTGTTTTGTATTTTCTTAAAACTGCATTGTTGATTAAGGGCTTGTATGCATTTCACTGTAAGGTCTACACCTCTTTGGCGCATGTGACGAATAACATTTGATTTGATTAATGTTTATATAATGTATCTATCTATACATATATATAATCTATATACAGTGTTGTAATGATGTGCACGTGGACAACTACAAATACCTAGGTGTCTGGCTAGACTGTAAACTCTCTTTCCAGACTCACATTAAACATCTCCAATCCAAAATTAAATCTAGAATCGGCATTCTATTTCGCAACAAAGCCTCCTTCACTCACGCCGCCAAACTGACTATCCTACCGATCCTCGACTTCGGTGATGTCATTTACAAAATAGCCTCCAATACTCTACTCAACAAATTGGATCCAGTCTATCACAGTTCCATCTGCTTTGTCACCAAAGCCCCTTATACCACCCACCACTGCGACCTGTATGCTCTAGTCGGCTGGCCCTCGCTACATTCTCGTCGCCAGACCCACTGGCTCCAGGTCAACTAGGTGTTGTTGTATGTGTCGAACTGCTTTTGCTTTATCTTGGCCAGGTCGCAGTTGTAAATGAGAACTTGTTCTCAACTTGTCTACCTGGTTAAATAAAGGTAAAATAAAAATAAATAAATACAATTTAAATAAAGTGGTGATCCTAACTGACGTAAGACAGGGAAATATTTTTTTTTATAAATAAACATAGTTAAAGTACAAAAGGGAAAACAAATCCCTCTCTCCCCATCTCTTCTCTCTCTCTATGTGTGTGTGTGTACCTGACTACTAGACTGACTCCGTGGGTACAGGATTAGACAGACAGTGGATTACTAAAACCGGTCTCTAAAAAGCTTATTTTAAATCCCTAAAGTACTGAAATACGGAAGACTCAGGCATAAAAGGCAAGAGAGAGAGGTCCAAGAGAGAGAGAGAGAGAGAGGAGAGAGAGAGAGAGAGAGAGAGAGAGAGAGAGAGAGAGAGAGAGAGAGAGAGACAGAGAGAGAGAGAGAGAGAGAGAGAGAGAGAGAGAGAGAGAGAGAGAGAGAGAGAGAGAGAGAGAGAGAGAGAGAGACAGAGAGAGAGACAGAGAGAGAGAGAGAGAGAGAGAGAGAGAGAGAGAGAGAGAGAGAGAGAGAGAGAGAGAGAGAGAGAGAGAGAGAGAGAGAGAGAGAGAGAGAGAGAGAGAGAGAGAGAGAGAGAGACAGAGAGAGAGACAGAGAGAGAGAGAGAGAGACAGAGACTAGTCGAACAACAACTATTTGCAAACTGTTAAACACTTTACATACAGTGGGAAGAAAAAGTATGTGAACCCTTTGGAATTACCTGGATTTCTGCATAAATTAGTCATAACATTTGATCTGATCATCTAAGTCACATCAATAGGCAAACACAGTTTGCTTAAACTAATAACACACAAACAATTATATGTTTTCATGTCTTTATTGAACACACCGTGTAAACATTCACAGTGCAGGGTGGGGAAAGTATGTGAACCCTTGGATTTAATAACCGGTTGACCCTCCTTTGGCAGCAATAACCTCAACCAAACGTTTTCTGTAGTTGCGGATCAAACCTGCACAACGGTCAGGAGGAATATTGGACCATTCCTCTTTACAAAATTGTTTCAGTTCAGCAATATTCTTGCGATGTCTGGCGTGAACCGCTCTCTTGAGGTCATGCCACAACATCTCAATCGGGTTGAGTTCAGGACTGACTGGGCCACTCCAGAAGGCATATTTTCTTCTGTTCAAGCCATTCTGTTGTTGATTTTGGGTTGTTGTCTTGTTGCATCACCCAAGTACTGTTGAGCTTCAAATGGTGGACAGATAACCTTACATTGTCCTGCAAAATGTCTTGATTAACTTGGGAATTCATTTTTCCGTCGATGATAGCAAGCTGTCCAGGCCCTGAGGCAGCAAAACAGCCCCAAACCACGATGCTCCCTCCACCATACTTTACAGTTGGGATGAGGTTTTGATGTTGGTGTGCTGTGCCTTTTTTTCTCCACACATAGTGTTGTGTGTTCCTTCCTTCCAAACAACTCAACTGTAGTTTCATCTGTCTACAGAATATTTGGCCAGTAGCACTGTGGAACATCCAGGTGCTCTTTTGCAAACTTCAGACGTGCAGCAATGATTTTCT